>JAJPUD010013811.1:0-42840 GCA_023553655.1 Myrmecobius fasciatus | reverse complement strand
ATGTATTGATTTACATTCATTTTCCATAGTTCGTTTTCTGGATGCAGATGACATTTTCTGTCTAAAGTTTATTGGGATTGCTTTGGCTCGATGAACCTCTGAGAAGAACTAGGTCTTTCATAGTTGATCATTGCACATTCTTGCTGTTACTTGTGTACAATGTATTTCTGGTTCTGCTTATTTCCCTCAGTATCAGTTCATGTAAATCTTTCCACGTTTTTTCTATGACAAAAAAGGGTTGCTATATACAATAAATGTCCCATCAGTTGGGGAATAGCTGATTAAGTTGTGGTATATGAAGATAATGGAATATTGTTATTCTATAAAAAATGATGAACAAGCTGATTTTAGAAAGTAAGAAAAGTCAAGAACCTCAGTTGTTTCATCATTGAAGGGACCATCCAAGGAAGAGAGATGGTTACAATGGCAGGGTCTGAAAGGAACAACAGGGAGCCAATTCCTCTTCCTGGTCTGTACTTCACAGTGGATGAGGGAAGAAACCAGCTTTTGGGAGAGTAGTGACATTTTTCAGGAGAAAATGAAGTTCCAGTTGATCAAAGTTAGCTTAAATGACTCCATGGTTAAACCTTGCTTGAACTTTGGGTATTTGCTCAAATAGCCTGTAGAAAATGGCAGTCTAAAACTATACTTGCACATGTGTACTTGGGGGGGGGGGGAAAATTCCAAACCTATTTTCTTATAATGAGTACCAATTATCATTTTTTTGCTTATATGTAGAATTTGCTTGCTCCTGTCTGTAAAAGCCCTGCCCTGCTTGGTAATTGGTAATCGGTGCCAGCTGTACCCTGATTTTTTGCTAAGTTGGTATATTTATAAACTACTTTTGCCATATTTCCTAAGTTTGCTTTATTGACTAGGGCAAGGCCCAAATCAAGAATTACTTTAGACACAATGAGCCCCAGAAGATAGAAGGAACCTGAGAGGAAGTAATATGGAAGCAAAGTACTGTATGTTTAAAAAGAGAAAGGGAGTGGGGAAAAGGGTTATTCAATTCAACCCCCTCATTTTACAGGTGAAACTGGGGACTAGAAAGATTAAATAAATGATTTGTCCCAGTTACACAGGGACACAGGAGCAGAGCCAGGATTTGAATTTAGATCCTTGAACTTGAAATAGAGCAATCTTTATGCTGTATCCTAAGAAAGAAAGATTCTCAGAGGGTGCCATGGGAAGAGCCGAGTTTACTATGTCTGAGCTGAGTGCATAAGAGAGCCCTTCTGGACCTGTACAGTGGGGGTGATCCTCCCTAACCTTTTCTGCCTCACAGATTTGACTAAATAAAATAATGGATGTGAAAACATACTCTAAGAATTTAAAAATTGTTCAGATTTTTAGGACTATTATAGATTATTACTACAAGATTAATACTAAGTTGTCAAATATTAAATTTACTAGAGTCAGTACTTATCATTTACCTCAGATATATTAAATATATATCTGTATTGTATATAATTAAAGACAAGTAAACAGTATTAACCATCTGTGTTCTAGATGCCTTAATCCGATACCTACCACCTTCTTTCTACAAGTAAAACTGTGAACCCCAGCCTATTTACCTCAGTGGCTTCTGACTTGGAAATATAGACTTATCAGAGCTAGAAGGGACTTGGGATATCAGCTAACTCTATCCTCCCTCCCTCCACTAACCTTACTTCTCATTTTACAAAGGAAGAAACTAAGGTACACACAAAGTGACTTATCCAGTTATACAGCTGGTTAATTGCAGAAACATTGCTCTCCAGGCTCCGTTATTTTCTCAGAACCCATCTAATTTCTTCTTAGTTTCTAGCTCTCTCACGTTCCATTCCCTTTTAATTACATCTGATTCCTTAGTCTTGGACCCCTCCAGAATAATTCTTGATTCTTTTGCATCAGCCCTGGTCCAAGCCCCTCCAGTGAGGGTTCTGAGGTTCCTGTCGTTGTATCTCTCATCAACAATGAAACAAAGGGGAATGGATTGGGTTAGGACAGGGTTAAGTTTGGGGGCTGCTCCTAACCCTTCTGATGTAGCTGCCTTTGGGGAAAGGAGGGAACTTCTCTGAAATCATGTGACAGGAATTCTTATAAAGCCAAAGGAAGGAGATAGTGGCAATGTTCCAGTTTAAGGTTACACACCCACACAAAATAGCTAATTTGCTTTCCTTCTCCCTTGATGTTCAAAATTAAGGTTAGAAATTCCTACCCTGAAAAGATGCTTAAATCCAACAAGGTCTGTGCTTCTGAATCTAAACGGAGTAGGAGCAGGCAGATTCCAGAGATGTGATTCATCCTCATTACTTCTTCCTTAGTTCAGGACTTCATTTCCTCCCCCAATACAGGTGCTTAATAAATAATTATTGATTGATAGCTTCTCACTTGACTCATGTTAAAATCTCCCAAAATTGCCTTACTACCTCTAATCTCTCCCTCCTCTGATCCATCTTTCACAATCTGTTAGGTTAATCTTCCTCTGGCTTCTCATTCTTATGGAATATCCCTCCTGTGCCCAACAGCTGCACATCATAGGCATTAAATAAGTATTATTTGGATGAAATCTCTCATCCTGCATTGAAAGTTCCACAGAATCAGGCAGCAACCTACCTTTCCAGCCTCTTCTCACACTCTATCCCTTCATATACCCTTTTTGCTATTCTGGATTAACAATCAATCTGGAATTAATGAAACACCATAGTTGGGCACTGAGTTAGGGGCTTCGGATACAAAGACAAAGACCAGACAGTTTCTGCTTTCAAAGACTTTCCATTCTATTCCAGAGGGAGATGGCATAAATGTGTAATAGATCTCTATTTGCAGTGAGGCTTTCATGGCTCATTTGTAGCAAATAAGGTTGAGTTCCAGGGACAGAAGAACCCAGGGGAAGTCAGCATAATTTCTCTCCTGGCTTTCTCTGTCTCTTTTTCTGTTTCTCTGTCTCTGTCTCTCTCTTTTGCTGATCAACTTCTAACATTGGGCTGGTGTTGTATCTAGAGATGAATACAAAGTTTGATTATAGTGTTCGATCTGTTCTTCCTTTACCTGTAGTCTATTACTTTGGACTGGCTTAAAACTCAGTGGGAAATGTGGCTGATGCTCATGTGGAAGAAAGCTCATTGTTCTACTTTAGTCCTAGATCTTTCTCTACAATTGAGGCCTGAGTGAGTCTCTTGTCTTCTTTTTGGACCATGTCTATCTCATCTTACCTCCAATTGTACTCCCAAATGATCACATAGCCAAAACTAGTATGCTAAAAAAAAAAAAAGTTCTGTGTATCAGAGAAGATAAATTAGAACAAAAAGCTTGGAGTATCAAATAGAATGCTCAGTGGACAGGATAAGAGCTAACCAGCATAGTTAATGTATAGCATCATCTTACTTGAGAGAGCCAGAAGGGCATTCTGCTTTTTACATACTAGAGAAAGGTGCTTCATTGGAATCTTCTTGTCAGAGTAGAGTGAAAGGGCCAATTAGGAGATAATGTCTGTGAAGGCTTATCTTTTTTTTTTTTTTTAAATTTCTATTCTTATTTTTTTAAATTTTTTTTTTATTTGCAAAACATATGTATGGGTAATTCTTTTTTTTTTTTATAAAGCTTTTTATTTACAAAACATATGAGTGATTTTTCAACATTGACCTTTGCAAAAACCTTTTTTTTTTTCCCCCAAGCTTTTCTGTATGGGTAATTCTTAAACATTAACCCTTACAAAGCTTTCTGTTACAAATTTTTCCCCCTTACTCCCCACCCCTCCCCTAGATGGCAGGATATCCACTACATGTTAATTATGTTAAAATACTTGACAAATTGTGAGGGCTTATCTTACCTAACTGGAAAGAATTCTTCATAACACAACTATACTGTCATCAATGTTTCTGTCTTGGTTAGTTTTGTAGGGGAGAAAACAAGTCTTTCTAAAATTTTTTTCTACCTCAAGATGGAAAATGTTAATTCCTCTGAAATTTTGAGCATCTTTCTCTTCTTCCCAGACTTCGATACAATTCTATCCCTGTCATATACATCTATCTATCTATCTATCTATCTATCTATCTATCTATCTATCTATCTATCTGCTTATTACTAGGCATCCTGTCACTGCTGTGTCTTGAAAGGCAGGTTATGTACATATTTAATTATGTGCAATTTCTAGAAAAAAATAAATAAAAAGTAATTTTGGGAAGGAAGGCACTAGCAGCTGGGGAGGGGAAGAGGAAAATCAGTAAAGTTGTCTTTAACATGCACATTTAGACCAAACTTGATCCCAAGAAGAAATGAGAAGATGTACTTCCCTTTTTCATTGAAGATATGGAGGATTACAGATACTGAAGATGATATATGATCCTTAGTTACAATTGATGTGTTAGTCTGCTTTCCTGAACTTATTTAAAAAAAATTTTTTTTTACAAGGAAAGATTTGCTGAGTAAGGTAGGTTGTTATACTAGGAAACAGATGTGATATAAAAACAAAAAGAATCAAGAAGACTTAATAAAACAAAATGCATATATGTATTGTAAGGTCCTGAATCTTCAGGATATATAATATCTCAAGCTGGAGGATATTAATAACTAATATTAGTTATTAGGTTGAATAAATGGTAGCATTCTATATAACATTGTATAATATAATACTATTGTACTGTAAGAAATAGTGAATATTGTGAAAATAGAGAAAAAGGAGAAAAATTACTGTCATCATTTGGAATATAATAATCTTTTATTACTATTTGTCTATTATATTTTATACTATTTATGTTAATTTGTATTACATTTAGTATTATACTTATAAATAAAATTATGTCATATAGAAAATATTTATATTATTTTATATTTTATTATATTATTTATTATATCTATTAATAATTTTTTTAAAGCTGCATTAGAATCATTTGAATGCAGAGAATCACTGGGATATTCATAGGAACTGATATAATGAGAAGTAAATAGAACCAGGAAAATGATATCTACAAATACTATGACAATGTAAATTGAAAGAACAATCAAAAAACTGAAACTGAATGTTGAGAAATCACAAGTACTAAGCTTTAGTTCAAAGAAGAGATATAAGGGGAGGAACAGTTCTGACTGTAGAACACTGCAGTCAGATTTTATTTTATCAATATGTTGGTTAATTTTGTTGCAGTGTTTCTCCTCTCTTTTAAAAATGTTTATTGTAAGGGATAATGTTGGGATCAAGGGAGGAAAAGGATACATTGGGAAATGTAGTTGATTAAAAAAAAAGGCATAACTAAAAATGTAACTAAAAATGTAATTTTAAAAACTAAGTGTGAAATGGGTAGCTGGAGGGAAGGGGAAGGGACACCACTCACTGACAAAGAAATAGGAAGAAAATGAAAAGAATAGAATATTCTATGTGTTTTATTACAGAGCTATTGAAACCATTTGTCAGAGAAGAGATAGAGAATAGACAACCAAGAAACATTTTCCAGGCATTAGAAATGGTGGTAAAACGACAGCTCAATTGGCTTTTGCATGATGGAATCAGGGATGGAATAACCACAAGAATTAGAATAAATGTGGTCTGGTAGAAAGAATCCTGTGTTGAGAATCAAGAATTCTGGGTTCTAGGTTATGCTAGTGGATCACACTTAGAGAGCTTGGGTGAGGTTGAAGGAGGGTTATATAAAAGCACTATATACATCCCTACATAAAGATCCTTGAAGGCTAGATATAGATTTAAACAGTAATATTATCTATGTTTTATGCATTTTTTTTATTTTGTTAAATATTTCCCAATTACATTTTAACGTGCTTCTAGCCATATTCAGGACTATTGTAGGTAGGCCACAGTGCCACAAATGACTTTCTTTCTTTGGGCCTTTGTTTACTTACCTATAAAATGAAGGGGTTAGAGTGGATTTTCCTTAAAAGTTTCTTCTGGCTACCTAAAATTCCTTCCAGCTCTAACATTCTAAAGTTGCTTCCATCTCTGATATTCTGTGCTCTGATTATTTTAATTTCCCATTTCTGCTTGATCTAATAGTATCTATATATCAATGATTTTAAGCCCCAAAAGTTCAAGGGCAGTATATTAAAGGTACATGACAGTAAAAAATTGTTTAGGACTTTAAACCTGTGAAAATAGGACTGGATCTAGTGCTTTAATCCAGAGCAAAACTAATTATTAGTACTGTGTTTCTAAAATATATCAGCTTAATAGAATCTTATGAGGAAATTCTCTCATTGGAGTAAAATGATAAATCCCTAACCTAGTTATCAGCAATCTTTGAAGGGAGATTATATCCATTTGAGATATAATCATCTTAGAATATATTTTTAAAGCTGAATTTATATATATGTGCATATATCCATTTTCATACATATACACATGTAAATTTTAATATTTTCATTATTTAAAATTGATGACAGATTTTATATTAATTTCAATTATAATGATTTATATATTTTTATTATTTAATGCTTATGGTGCTTTTCTTTTCTTTTTTTTTTTCTTTTTGCTGAGGCAATTGGGGTTAAGTGACTTGCCCAGGTCATACAGCTAGGAAGTGTTAAGTGTCTGAGATCATATTTGAACTCAGGTCCTCCTGACTTCAGGGCTGGTGCTCTATCCACTGCGCCACCTAGCTACCCCCCAACCCCCTCTTTTTACAGGGAAGGAAACAAACCCTGAGATGGGAAGCCTAGCTGCCCCTTATGGTGCTTTTCTAACAAAGTCCTATTCTAACACCTCATCCTGGTACTGCACACCTTGGATTTTCAAATGCTTTGCCATCAGAGTTCAAACTCTGCTAAGTATTAACCAAGTTGCCAAGTACTGATCTTGGATTGGATTGTCTAGGATCACCATAGTTAGTTTGAAGAGGCTTGTTGCCACCATGTAATAATTTTTATTGGCCATAGCCACCATGGAGAATTTGTGCTCTCTGCCAACAGAGGGAATGTTCACACAGACAAATTCACCCCTTGTTTTAAATATTGAAGTTAGTTAACAAAATATAAATGGTTTAAAATATTCTATTATTAACACACCTTTTTTTTCTTCTGAAGCATAATTAACATTAGATATTTCTGACAATAAGAAATACTTCCAAGATAAATGATTTATTGTTTATATTAAGTAACTCATATTTGGTTACTGAGTTGACACATGTTACATCTAACTTGTTTATTGTAGCTAAAATAAACATATGAGACTTTTTTAGCCACTGTTGTTGATTTCTCTTCTAGAAAAAGAAACCAGAAAGTATAAGGAACGTCCTCAGCAACAAAGAAATCATCTCCCTCCCTCATTTGCCCTTGGATAAATATAATAATCAGGCCTTTTCAGTTTGCAAAGTCCTTTCCTTACAATAATCCCATAAAGAAATTATAAAGGTAGAATTGAAATCCATTTTACCTGTTTTAAGTCTGACTGTCACCTGTGTGAAGAAATGATGTGGGGGTAATTAGGTGGCACCATGAATTAGGAGAACCTGACTTCTAATCCTGCCTCAGATACCTGACACTTACTAGCTGTGTGACCCTGGGCAAGTCACCTAACCCTGTTTGCTTCACATAAAAAAGGGGTGTGTGTGGTGTAATGGAGCCAGCTCTGAGAGTTGATTGTTACACTTTCATTGTAAATATTTCTACCTTAGAAATCTGCAAACTCTACAAATTAGAGATTGATTTATTGGGGGTTTTTTTGGTTGTTTAGATTTAAGAAAGTGTTACTAATGCAGATGCAATTTGTGTGTTGTGAAAATTTTTATTAGTACATTCCTGAGAAAATTTTTAGTATTTTGGCACTTTTTTTATGTAAAGGAAATAATGTCATATATGATTCATATTGTGAATACTTTTCAATATAACACTTGGGGAAACCTTGCCCCTTGTATAGGAGGTAAGTAGCTTGTTTCATTGGGAGTTCCCTAAAATGATTGCTCATTGCCTCCATAAGAGTTCCTTAATAGTGTTCTATCATATTCATAAAACCTAGCTAGTTGGGTCATTTCCTATTTAATGGATACCCCCTAGTTTCCAATTCTTTGTCACCAAACCAAACCAACAACAGCAAAAACTTCTATAATTTTTTTTTTTTGTATATTTAGTTCCTTTTTCTCTTTGATCTCTTTATAGACCTAGTAGTGGTATTGCTGGGTCAAATGGTATGTACAGTTTAACAACTTTTTGGACATGGTTCTAAATTGCTTTCCAGAAGAGCTGGACCTGTTTAAAACTCTACTGACAGTGTCTGTTTTTCCACAGCCCCTCTAGTATTTGTCATTTTCCCTTTATTGGTGTGTGTCAACTTTGCCCATCTACTAAGTGAAACCTGTTATTTTAATTTTCATTTCCTAAACCTCAGCTTTTCCCCAGGGTGCTAGGACAAGGGGTTTATTAAGCCAAGAAGAATGAAAAAAAAATGAGCCTATTCTACTTCTCATCAAAATTTGGGCTCCCAACTATATGAACCTGGTGCATGTTGTATTCCTGTATCCTAAGCAGATGAGTTCCTTAATAAAGCAAGGAGTGGTGCAATCTACCCCTTTGGGACTAGTAGAGATTCAGTTTTAGTTAGATCTCATCCAGTTTTTGAGGGGCTCATTTTAACCAATCCCAAGTATGTTTTGAACATTTGTCCAACCACCAGAGAGTTAGGAATTCCATTTGTAACTTGGTGGGATGAATACAAAGTAGAAATTTGCCTGGACTGCTGCAGTAGTCTTGTTGATCTCCATGCCTCATTTCTCCCCTCTCCCAAAGACCCTCCAAATAGCTGTCACTGTGCTATGTGATCATATGACTTCCCTGCTTAGGAGCGCTAATGGCTCCATTACCTCCAATTAAAATACTAAATCCTAGGTTTGACATTTAAAACCCTTCACAACCTAACTGCAGCCTCCTTTTCCTGTCTTGTTACCTGTCAGTCTTTGTCACAAACTATATTCCAGTCAAACTTGCATTCTTGTTCTTTTTTGTATATGCTGCATTGCTTTTCTTGCCATTATGCCTTTGCATAGGCTTCCCACTCCATGTCTGGAATAAATTCTCTCTTTACCTCTGCATTTTAGGATCCCTTTAAAGCTTAGTATATGTGGCAAGCACTTTCCTAATCTCCAAAACTAGTGTAGCCACCTCAAATTACATTGGATTCATTGTATAAAGAAACAGACACACACACACACACACTTTGCCTTGTATTATGGAGCCAGGAAGACCCAAGTTCAGGTCTTCAATTTTGATACTTACTATGTGATCGTGTCTAGTCATGAAACCTCTCTGTGTTCTACACAACTCTTTGCTATTGTAAATTGTAGAGAAGGACCAATTTGTATTAGTAGAAGAAATTTTCTATGCTAATCAGGTTCATTTTCTATCCTGTAATTTGTATTTAGTTATATGGGTATATGTTATTTCCCCAATATAATATAAACTCCTTAGCTGTGTGACCCTGGGCAAGTCACTTAACCCCAATTGCTTCAGGGGAAATATATAAACTCCTTTGAAGGCAGAGACTGCTTTATTTTTGTTCATTTATTACAGAAGCTAGAATATAGTAGTTACCTAAAAAGTACTTGAGTGATTTTTACATGAGAGTTTCTTAAAGTAGGACATAAATATATAGACTTTGCATAGTTCTCATTGAGAAATAGTTGGTTGTGACACTGTTCTATAATTCTACACATAATCTTTACTGATTGAGAAAACTCATTCCATATTGTATAGTTTATGGCCTATATGCTTGAACTTACTCATTTCTTTCTGTAAATCAGCAGAACATTCAGAATTATCTTAAATCTATGACTAAGCTATCTCAGGCTCTAGCTTGAGATATGCAGAAAAAGTGCAACCTTGCTCAAGGAAAAACTAATTCTGCTGTCTTCTAGTCTTAACTTTTTAGGTGTAATTCTTCAAGCCTGAATATCTTCTAAGTATTCCCTCAAAAAGGTATAGGGAGCTTTTTCACTATTCTGTCCCTTACTGCCCCCTCCCCCACCACGGACAATAAGCAATAGTTCCCAATCAATGTGCTTTAGAAAAAAAAATCAATTTTTTTCTTTATAGAGAAAAATATGAGGTTTAAAAAAAATATATGCCTTGGGGGCAGCTAGTTGGTATAGTTGCTAGAGTACTAGCTTTGAAGTCAGAGGGCCTGAATTCAAATCTGTCCTCAGACATTGAATACTTCCTGGCTGTGTTACCCTGGGCAAGTCACTTAACTCCAATTGCCTCAGCAAAAAAAAAAAAAAAAATATATATATATATATGTGTGTGTGTGTGTGTGTGTGTGTGTGTGTGTGTGTATATATCCTTTGCAAGGAGATGAATGAGTGTGCTGGTAAAATGTTAAGACTGAAAACTCAATCTGGAACTTGGTATAGAAATTGTGAGGATGTAGAAAGACTACATACAGACTTTCTCTGGGATTCTAAATTGTATGTGAGCTAAACTAGTGATCAGGAAAGGTTTACCTAAGAATCTCTAAGAAGATTTTATTTTTCTGACTATAGAGTTCATATCTTTAGAAATTCTTTTGCTTAGAGTAAAATAATCAAGCTTAGGATTGGAAGGTACTTTGGTGATCACCTAATTTGACCCCTTCATTTTATTTTATGTATTTGATTTATAGGAGCAAAAATTGGAAATTCTGGGGAAGTAGGTATAATTTTAAAGTAGTATTACTTTAAAAGGTCATGGATACCTATCATTGAAGGTCTTCATATGAAAGCTTAATGTTGGAGATTTTATAGATAGGATTCCTCTGGGTACAGATTCACCTATGGACTGTTAAATCTATATAGATTAAGAACTTGAAGGGACTTTGAAGTTAGTCTAACTGCTCTGTATATAGATACATGATTTATAGATAGGAAACTAAAGTCCAGTATATTTACCTTGTGTATAATATAGGCATTTGACAAATGCCATTGATATGTCGAATATATACATAAATGACATGACACACATATATGCACACATATTTGCATACATTTAATAATATATACATACACAACACATACATTATATATACATATATGTGTATTGTGTGTGTGTATACACATACTACACATGTAGAGCACATATATTACATATATAGATGAGGTAGATCCAAGCATTTCCTGTCCAAATTGAAGAGGCTTCCTAATAAATTCTTTAATAGAACATAAAGGTGTTTTCTAAACAATATGATAACATAATAGGGCATTGGCCATTGAATGAAGACAACTGCTCAACCATGCTTTGGGGCCTTTAAAGAGCAGGTTGGCCCCAAGGAGTCAGTCAGCATGAAGAGCAGGCTCAAATCAACTTTTAGTAGTTAGCTCCCGAGGAAGAGCCAAGTTCTTCAGGAAGTTCTAATTTTTGAGGACTGTCTCTTCACCTTCTTCCCTTGAAGAACTGTGACAAGGGGGATTTCTTCCTAACCACCCACCACTGGCAATGGCAGAAGAACATGGAATAAAGTCTGAGTGAAGAATTTATGAACCCAGTCTTTTGAACATCAGCCTCTTATATTGCGGAAGGAGCATTCTGAATTCTCTAGATGGCATTTTCTTCACATCTAGTCAAAGAAGGGAGATACAATAGAGAACTGCTATCCCACAATATAGCATATACTAACTACATTATAGAATGTAGAACAGTGCTATATGAGGTCGCAGGTGCTTAACACTAGTCTAATGTTTATTCCCCTTAGCCCCTCATTATTTGAGCATTTATTGCATTTATTATTACAATGAGGTTATATCTCACTGCTTTCCCAGGGTTCTTTAGACCTTTAAAGGGGTATCCAGACTCTCTGCCATTGGCTCTTGCCTCTGTTGATGGTGTTCACTCAAGTATAGAGGGTCTTCAGTCCTGCCAATTTCTTTTATTGTTTTTTTTTTTCTGGTTATACATGTATATTAACTTTTTAATACACATTTCTTTATGAATCATGTTAGGAGAGAAAAATCAGAGCAAAAGAGAAAAAAACATGGGAGAGAAAAATAAAACAGAAAAAAGAAGTGAACATAGCATGTGTTGATTTACATTCATTCTCCACAGTTCTCTTTCTAGATGCAGAGGACATTTTCTATCCAAAGTTTATTGGGATTGTTTTAGATTATAGAACCACTGAGAAGAATCAAGTTTTCATAGTTGATCATTGTACAGTCTTGTTGTTACCATGTACAATGTATTCCTGATTTTACTTGTTTTACTGAGCATCAGCTCACGTACATTTTTCCAGGCCTTTCAAGGCCTTCATAATTTTTTATAGAACAATAATATTCCATTACCTATACTACAACTTGTTCAGCTATTCCCCAACTGATGGGAATCTACTCATTTTCCAATTCCCTGCCTCCACAAAAAGAGCTGCTACAAACATTTTTGCACATATGCATTCTTTTCCCTCCTTTTTGATTTCCTTGGGATACAGACTCAGGATTCTGCCAATTTTTTTTTTAAACTACTAACAGTATATTAACTTTCACAAAGGAACATTTACTTCAAAGCTGTGAAAACAAATATACAAACATGCTCCACAATAGGAAGGAGACATAATTTTCTGCCCACACTGCCTCAGCCTATGAGGAGGAGAAGGATTTATAGTTTAGCTCTGTTCCTATAGAGCTTGCAACTCCAAAGTCCTGTTTGGGCTGGTATCCCAGGGACCTTGGGTCTTCCCTGGATTGTTGGTTCTGACATCCTGATTGGCTTAAAAATCACCACAGCTCAAATGTTTGATCCAGAGGGGAGGTACCTCCAGTACTTGAAACTGAGAAAGTTCAAAGGAAACAGAATAAAACCAGAAACGCTTTAGGTCCATTTTTTTTGGATATACAGGGTATAAAAAGAAAGAAAGGAAGAAAGTATTCCTGTTCTAATTCAATTCATGGTGCAGTTGCTATGGATGAATTGTGTGTCATTTTTACTTTCTGGAAAGGGCAGGAAAGAGTGCCCAGAAAAAAAGAAAAACTGTCTCAGTCTGGCTATGCACTCATGCAAAGAAGGCTACTTCCACCGTTGTGGTAGGAGAATACAGAGAAACAGGGCCTCCATATTAGAAGATCTGAGCAGGTGCTAAGCAGGATTCCTTACACTTGTAAAACTCACATTTATGTAGCATTTTTCATTTTCTCTGAGCAACCTTGTAAGATAGGTGGTACCATCCATATTTTATGGATAAGGAAGTTCATATCCATGGTCATAAGGCCTGTAAATGTTGAAGGAATGTCTTCCGAGTCTGTTATACCTCCATGTATATAATGCCTTCAAAATAAACTAGGTTCCTTCGGGCAATTTAACTGACATTATGTAATAATATTGGATTGTCACTTGTGACTTTGGAATATTTGAAACCAATGAAACATGAAACTGGGAACTAGGAGGGTTCCCTGTCCATCTTTGTACTACTTCCCTTATGTGGAAGGATAGTACAAATTCCAGTAGAATCATATGCAGCTAGTGGCTACAATGTTAGACTTGGAGTCAGGAAGACCTGAGTTCAAATTCTGGCCTCAGTTACTATTTGTCTGACTTTGGGCAAGTTTATTTATCTCTGAAGCTCAGTTTTCCCACCTGTAAAATGGAATCAATAATAGCACTTACCTCACCAGACTGTTGTGAGGATTAAATCTCATAAGATATGCAAATTGCTTGGTAAAACTTAGAGAGATGTGTAAATGTTAGCAATTATCATTATTATTACTATTATTATTATAGAATCATAGATTTAGAGCTAGAAAAGATTTTAGACACTATCAAGATCAACTTCCTCATCTTACCTGTGAAAGTATAAATATTTGTTGATGATTTTACAGTTTTTAACGTAAAAGAGTTAGAAGATTAACTACTTAGCAGAATCTAGTAGCAAAGGCATAAATATATCTAAACTGACAATTATCTCTGCTTGTTTGAACACATATAACAAACTACCTTCCTTCTTACTCAACACACATACACACACACACAGAGCAAAGGAACACATCTTAAGCTTGTATCACACTCACCTATAAAGTATTATAGGATGTGTGATATAGAATGAGTGTGATGAAACCACAGAAGTCTGGGGTTCTGTGAAACTCACTGATAAATGATTATTCTGGCTGCTTGTAGGATGCCCAAAGACTGATACAAATGTTTGATAAATGTGCCTTTGATAGATCCTAAGGACTTGTAGGCCTTGACATCCATCTTGCCACTGAACCCTTAGGATCTTCAAGCCTTTGCATCCTTGCAGTTGAACTAAAAGTGAGTTCCTTAAGAGGGGAGGGAATATTATTCTTTTTTCATCCCTAGCACTAAGTACAGTGTTTGGCACATAGTAAGTACTTAATGTTTTTCCGTTAATTCATTAAGAGGAAGTCCTTACTTCCTGTTAATAAGCTCAGTAATGATAACAAAAGATGCCATTCTTGGCTTTCTCCCTGTGGAATACAACTAAATGATATAATACCAATGTATTGTTGGCATTACATTATGTTATAGAGTTATGACACAAGTTTTTAGAGAATTTCCAACAAATTCTGGGTCAGCAGAACTTGATGTTCCATAGGGTATTCTAATGTCCTTGGTTTGGGTTACATGTGTGTGTGTGTGTGTGTGTGTGTGTCTGTGAGAGAGAGAGAGAGAGAGAGAGAGAGAGAGAGAGAGAGAGAGAGAGAGAGAGAGAGAGAGAGAGAGAGAGAGAGAGAGAGAGAGAGAGAGAGAGAGAGATGTGAGGGACAAAAGAAAACCTCGGAATAAATAATTGCTTTTCCTCCAGAATGGAAAATGAAATTAATGAATATACAGATGGGGAGCAGAGACAACAAAGTGTTAATGCCTTAAATGAAGGGCAAAGAAATGTTTGCACTACCCTATCTTTTTTGAGGTGTGAAGTTCTTCAAGTCAATTATAGTATTGGAAGCTGCTCACCATTGAATGGCCAAAGCGTTGCCCCCTGGTGGCCCTTTAAAAAGCAAGCTATAATCTCTAGAGATTGAGTTGAGGCATAGACAGTATCTGGAGGATAATCTCTGGCAGTAGAGAAGAGAAACAGCTATAGAAGGAAAACAGCTCTTGAGATGCAATTTGTCTCATTTTATCGGGGGTAGAAGGAATTTCTCTCATCATCCTCTTCCCTACTGGTTATGGTGTCCTATATCAGAACTATATTCTTATAGGAAACACTGAACCCAGCAGGAGTAGGCCCAGACAGACATGAAAATCAGAGAACTTTGAGGGTTATGAGCTGTGCACTGATGAAGGAATTAGACCTAGCTGTGGAAGACACAACTGCAGAGTTCAGGGAGCCCAGCTGAATGAATGACTAGCTCAGGAGAGATGCTGATTCCCAGGGTGTGTGGATGAAAACTCCAGAAGGGAAAGATCAGGAGAACTTTGCAGTGCTGGAGCAATGAGTTGCCTGAACCACCCTTGTTTCTTAGGTGTTTGCCTCTTTACTGAGGTACTCTGTGAGTACACACTCTTTCCACTGAAGAAGGAGCTAAATGTAACTATGGAAGGTTGATCCCTAGGTTTACCAGGGAATGTTTGTTACAATTGTTCTTTTGATGCTGTCTCAAGATAGGTCTTTGCTTTGAGTTAAAGTTACTTGTTAGCTGACCATTAAAAGTGCACTGATGGAGGATGGTGAGCTGTAGTTTTAGGAGTACAGATCTCAAAATTACCTTGAACCTCTAGGGTAGTTATCTCTCTAAATATCCAACCTGAAAGTATGGGACTTGAGGGATAACCCAGAGAAAGGTGGTAAACCTTTTGAAGGATGAAGTCTAAGGTATCAATTACCAAAGTTCAAATTTCTATCAAGTACTCCATCTAATCTTAATATTCTGATTGCTTATTACTTCCTAAGATTTTACAATTTAGTCAAACAGTCTTTCTCACAGCTATCTGAACACATCTTGCATTTTCTATATCTCTTTGTAGTTTTTTCTTCCCATAATATAAACATCTTGAGAATAGGGACTATTTTTCTTTTGTTTTTGTATCCTTAGCACCTGTCACCTAATGTCTGGAAATTGGCAGTACAAAAAGTCAGTCAGTCAATAAATATATATTAGGTGCTTACTATGTACCTGACATTGTACTAAATGCTGAGGATATAAAAACAGCAAAAAAAGGAGGAGCTTTTATCCTTAAGGAACTTTTAAGTTTAGTGGAGGAAGACAACACACAAAAGGAAACTGAAAAGAGGAAGTAGGAAACTATATAGAGGGAAAGATACCCAGGCATGGAGTTCAGTCCAAAGGAGTGTAGCTGATGGAAAATAAAGAAATGGCTAGCTTGGGAGCTCTCTTTAAATGGAGACTTTGGGAAAAGCTATTTACTCTGCCTTCTAGCTCTCTAGTTAGAGGAGCAGATGGTACTGAGGGTACTCTTGAGATGCTGAATATCAAGTCTGATGTAATCTTAATAAATGCTTGTTGATTGATTAGAATGTCCATCTCCACCTAACAAAATCCAATTCATCCTTCTAATAGTCACTCAAGGAGTAAAGGGTTGATCAAGGGACTCCCTACACTGAAGAAACCACAGTTCTTGAAGTGTCTGAGGGAGTTATAACCTAAGTATGTGATTACTAAGATATAGTAATACAATATGATGGTGTCTATTGAGTATGTCTTTTGTGACAAAGCCTTTGTATGGAAAGGATTTTGTGGGGTATAATTAGTGACAAGGTATTTTTGAATTTATGATTAGAATATATCCCTGAAGACTTTTTCATTCCCAATTGAACTTTCAATTCAACAAACATTTAAGCCCTATCATGTAGATGGTGCTGTAATAAGTGAAGAATGTTCTACAGAGATAAATTTAAGACACAATTCCTGGTCTCAAGGACTTAAGAATCCAGAAAAGTGACTGTTGTTTTGTTGAAAGAGTCATAGAGTCAGAAAGCTTGGGTTCAAATCAAGTTTTTACTACTTACGTGAATTTTGTAAGTTACTTAGGCCTCTGAGGCTGTTTCCTTATCTGTAATATGATGATAATTATATATGTATCAATTGCCTTACAGGATTTTTTTGTAAGGAAAAATATATTATAAATATAAAAATACTATGAAAATGAATTTTTGGAAGGTTTCTATTGATTATAATCAAGGTTCAAACTCATTTACCTATCATTCAAGGTCCTCTATAGTCTGATGACACTACCTTTTCAGTATAACATGGTAGATGAATCTGCTGTTGGATTTGAAGTTAGGACACCTGAGTTTGAAACTTGGGCTTGCCATTTAATAACTTTGTGACTTTGGATGAGTTACTTAAATATTTTTAAGTCTTATTTTATTCATCTGTAAAATGGGGAAGGATATTTTAAAATTTTTCTAAGTTTCCTTTCAACTCAGATTCCTTCATTTCTCTATAATTTTACTTCTCTTCAAAATGGATATCCTTTCTTACCCTCTCTACATTACTTTTGCTCCTACTTGGAATACTTTCTGTCCTTTTCTTCACCTTTGATTTCAAACCTATGTTATACAGGTCAATTCAAATACTATCTACTCTAGCACAATTTTATCTCCATGCAATGGCATCCAGAGGAATTCACCATCTATAGAGAATATCTTTTCTAGACTCTGTACAGAATCTCCTTACTAAGAGTAGTGAACAAATACCACTCTGTTTTATTACTTATTTGATAGTGATACTTAGAGATGGCATTTATCAAGGAAGCATATGATCTTAGCAAGTACTGGGAGCACTCTTTTTAAGAAAACTGAATCTAATGCTTTTTTGCCATCTTGAATTCTCTGAACCTTTTGATTAATTGCATGACTGTGAAGATGAAATCTGTATAAAATTGCTCAAGAAAGCTTCATTGTTTCTTTTTTTTAATTAAGTCCCCCTCTAAATGTTGGAATAGTCTCATAAAGATTTTATAGAGATAGGAAAGTAATTTCATTTTTGTCCTTGTATCCCTAGTACCTAGCATAGTACCTTGCACATAGTAGGTACCTAATACATGTCTGTTGAATAGTTGCTGATGTTTCCTGATCATCTTTTCTGGTAATGATACCATCCCTGATCTTTTTCATTATTTCTCCTTTTGAAATGTATTTAAAAATTGATTCCTATATAACTGTAGCACTTCTATTATGTTTTTATACTGTGAAATAACTCATATTTCTATATCACTTTAAGATTTATCTCATTGGTTTTTCGATTAATGTAGTAGGTGTTTTATACTTGTTGATTAATGAATATCAAGGATCCTTAATTTTGTGTGCATAGTGTTTCTATTGAAGCAGATCATAACTTCTAATAAATTCCAGACATGGATTTCCTGTGGCCAAAAAATTAATCAATTTGCATGTGTTAAGTGTTTGTAATGGCAGCTAGACTAGTCTGCAAGGGACACTCACCTATACTTTACTCAAAGCTTTTACATCTTATTGGGACATGCCAGACTGTGCTCTTTGTGACTTTGAGAAACCAGGGTGATATCCGATGTGGCATAAAATAGGACTTTAAATTGAAGCTTGAAGGTATTATCATTCACATTTTATACTTTAGAAAATGAGGCTAACACCAGAAGTGACTCCCGCAAGGTCCCACAACAAGTAAGTGTTAAAAGTGAGGATTTTATGTACAGTACTAAGGCTGTCTGAAAGATACACAGGTAACTATTGGGCTTAGCAGCTGGGGGCTGTTAAGTTCTATGGGCCAGTGGGGAAACTTCCTTAATTATATGGACTGCTATAGAAAATCATGTTTTAAGCGTGCTTGTTTTCCATTATTTTCGTCAAGTCCTCCCTGGATATGTTTGTAGACTATTCCCATAAACATTTCACACAAGTGAATTTTGGATAAGGGTTAATGAAAGTCAGAGCATCGCCTCTCAAGATGGCGACAGACAAAATAGTAAAGCCCATCCCCCCCTACCCCCTGTTCTTGGGGTGATGCTAAGACACAAGTTTCCTTTCCCCCGTGAAACTACGACTCCCAGAATTCCCTCGGGGATAGAGGAACTGTGGTTTAGGCCTTCTCAATGCCTTATGGGCATCCTATTGATGTGGCGTTAATACAACACTCTCTTTCCCCCCAGTGGCCAGTCTCCAGAATACATTTCCGCTGCTTTCCTTACTCTCCGAACCCCCCAATCCGTGGTGCACGACGGGAATCGCAGTGAGTTCCTGGTGACATTAAGCAGACGTACATGCTCTCGGGACTACATTTCCCTCAAGGCACCGCGATGCGAAAGCTTGCTGGAGTGTGGGTGTGGGGGCTTAAATAAAGAAAAATAGACTGGAGGCTTGCGACTGCGCGAAGAAACAGTGTAAAGAGCGTGGGAAGAGTGCGTCCCGCACTACGCTTCCCGGCGATCTCCGCGACGTACGTGCGTGTTGACGTCCTGTTAGTCGTGCTGACGTGCAGCGCGGCCCAGGCGGGGTGCGAGTGGCGCAGTCGGAGCCCGCTGCGGCCCCCGAGGAAGCGAGGAGGCGGTGGCGGCTGTGGCAAGGTAGAAGAGGAGGCAAGGCAAGGCAGCAACTCCAGGCTCCGGAGGACTCAGGACCTTGTAAAGCAGTCGCGGAAGAATTCCCCCCCCTCCCGTCCGGCGGGCGGAGGCGGAGGAGGAGTCGGCGGCGGCGGGTGAGCGGGTGAGAGAGAGAGCCGGGCGGTGGGGGAGGGGCGGCCGCGCGGTGGCCCCGGCGCTAGGAGAACCGACCAGGCCGCACACGCGCACGCGCGCTCGCTGCCTCGCGCTCGCGCTTATTCCTCCCTTACTCTTTTTCAGTATTCTTCTATTTCTTTCCCACTTGCCCCTTTTCTCGTAGCCGACCCTGGCGCGCGTATTCCTCTTCCCTCCCCCTCTTCGGCTGCGGCGCGCGTCGCCAACCGAACGCGGTCTCGCGCGCGCGCGGGGGAGGGGATGTGTGTGTGGGTGGGGGGGTGACCGAGGGAAGGGTGCGCGCTTCTGTAACTAACCCCCCCCCCTTCCCGTTCCACGTGCCAGTTGTGGAGAATTGGAGAACTGTATATGCCTGTGACTCGATCTGTGGTCAAACCCTTCCCTTCCAAAAGGAAAAAAATGAGTGTTCCCCTGCACCTTCCGGTGGGGGAGCTGGGTACTCTCTAGTAGGCCAACTCTGACGCTCCCCTCCCTGCTAATTTTTAGTACTCAGCTGTTTCATCCGCCATGAATTATAACCCTTTCTGCCTACCCTTAGGTTCTTGGCCCTCTCCTACACTACCTACTCCATGTCGTCTTTTTCCCAGGGTTCCTCTTAATTGTGTTTTCTATCAAGTTCCTCCGTCAGCCTCTTGTTGCTCTTTTTCTATCCCTTATGTTTGTTATTGGTCCTTGATATTATTCAATAATACTCAATTTTCCCCAAATCTTTTTTTTCTTTTCATCTGTCATCTTAGAGGATTTCTCCCCTTATCCCTCAAAAATGCCAAAAATGTGTATGGTTAGCTTTTGGAGGATGTGCCTTTTGTCCTGGGAATTCCCAAAATGTTGCTTAAATGTTAAAAAGGAGAAGAAATACGTATTCAGTATAGCCACGTGTGAAGATTATTCCCTCTTTTTCATGGCTGGCAAGACCAAATCTGGCCTGGCGGCCCCCCCCCCCCTTTTTTTTGGCAAGGCAATAGGGGTTGTGTTTAAGGAGAGTTTGAACTCAAGTCTTCCTGATTTCAGGCGCCTTCCCCTCCTCCCCCCCTGTCCGTTATCCTTATATCCTTTTTTTTGGGGGGGGGAGATAATCAGCTACTATGTTCGAGGCAGTGCGCTTAACATGGAAAGATACTAAAGGAGGCAAAAGTCTCTGTCCTCAAGGAGCTCATTATCTAATGTGAATCATGTCCCTGAGAATTTGGAGTGGGGAGTTGGGAAGCCTGTGATCAGTTGTATGACCTTGGGCAAGTCACGTCTCTTTCCATTTCAGTTTGCCCCAACATAAAGTGTGGGGTTGGATTAGATGAACTCTAAAGTTACCTGCTCTCAAATGATTTTTTGTGCATTTCCTTTTATTATATTCACAAGTTAATACTTTCCATCATAATCATCTAAGTCATTTTATAGGCTCATATTGCTGTTCTGCTCAGTCAGAAATAAATAAGACTTACTAACTGGTTTTTCTCTAGTTGTAAAGCCAATTTACATGTCCTTTATCCAGACTTCCTTCATGTATTCTGATAATCGTTCCTTTCCTGTTAGTCTTTTACTTGTGGATACCTTTCATTTAGTGCTTTATTTTGTTACCTTGAATTACTGCTTTCTAATTTTTTTTCCCCTGTGGCTTCTTGAGAGATTCCTTACTTTTCCTCATAAATGCCCTTGTAATTCCTGACCCTGTAGATTGATTTTAGATTAGATTTTCCTGCATGTCTCTTCTCACACTTCTACTACCTCTAATCCTTTAGTCTTTTCTTACATCCAGCCTTTGCTGAACACACTGCTTTAGAAATCCCCCCACTCCTACCCCCAAGGGCTATTTACAATTTTCCCTTTCCCAGTCTCCACTGTTGCCTGAAATGAAGTCACTTGATTGTAATTGTCTCTGTAGGGGATTGGAAGGGAGTTTGGGTGAAGTGGTGTGGAAGTGTGGGTGAGTGAATAGGTTGAAAAATTTGAGAGGAAAAAAAAACACCAAAAACTCCAGGACCTTAGGAAGGAAGTAGAAATTATAGTAAAAGGGGAAAAAATTTTGGGATTTTGAGGAGTGAGGAGAGACATGAAAAGATGACAAGGTGGGATTCTGGACTATTAAGGAAACCTTTCACTTAAGGTTTTCCTGTTTCTTCTTTGCTTTCACTTTGCTTCTCCTGTTGCTTTCCCCTTCTTTTTTCTTTGCTCTGGTTTTACTTTTTGTCTTTTTAAGACCTATGGGGCAAGAAAAACAGGCTCTTGTAGACCCCTTTTTTTCAGAGCAACTAGAGTTCTTGGAAAAGGGCCTTCCTCTTTTCATACATACTGTCCTTTACCTCTTTCCTTCATAGCTTTTCCTAAACTGCTATTCTTGCATATATTATGTACAGCTTTACTTACTGCCCTTGCTTCTCCAGTAGTCTTCTTTTCTTACTTTTTTCTCTCTACTTGAGGTTATACCTTAATTTTCCACTTAGGAATTTCTCTTTTTTGATCTTTTCTCTTTTTATCATATTTGGAAAAGTGGGAGAAAGGAACAGTATATATATATATGTGTGTGTGTGTATAATATATATATATATATATATATATACATATATATATATATATATATGTGTGTGTGTGTGTGTGTAAACAGTGTGAGGGGGAATGTGACAGTTTTAGATAGGGAAATTGTGGTAGAGAGAACATTTTGCCAGAGAAAGAACAGTATTGATAGGTCAGGAGTTTGAGGGGGGAAGTAAGAGGTATGGGACAGTAGATGATTTGAGTAGGTGATTATAGTATTAAAATACTATTTTTTGGAAGTGAGGGACAGGAAAAACTCAGGATAGTTTGAGGAAATGAATATAGAGAAAAAATGACCTGCTGATTAGAAGGGATGAGAGTAATGTAGGAAAGAAATTGAGGTCATTGGTACTTGGGGAAAATGTTTTTGGTTTTTTGAAAAGTGTTTTGCTAAGTCATAGATAGGATTGCATGTGAAGAAAGTTAAGAAGATGAGTAAGAAATTGCAAGTATTTTGTTTCAGGAATATGATTTTATATTGGAGGCAGTAGAAGGCTAAGAAAGTGAAAATGATGGCTGGGGGATATTTTCTGGAAGAACAGTACCTATTCCAGTACTATATTTCATGGGTATTGACTACTAGTTCTTGTCTGGGATTATACAGAGCATTTCAGTTTAGCCAGTAATGGTTTTAGACTGTGATTTTCTAGAATCATGAGCCTCTTAAAAGATAACTCTGCTATTGTGAAACCCTGTTCAGGCCTCAGCTTACATTTTTGAAGGGCCCCAATGATTTTGAGTGGGAAGTTTTTGTGCCTCTGAAATACATGCTTTGTGTATGTGGTGCCCTCTTCTGGAGGCCACAGTCAGCTAACAAAGGTTTGAAGTTAGTGATGGTTGTGGGTACTGAGACTAGAGAAGCTACAAGGACTGATAAGATAAGAAGGAGTCCCTCTTGGCTTGTGAAGGAATAGGACAGAAATGGGTAGTCTGGAAGGGATCAGGTCAATTGAAAATACAGGAGAGAGGCGGGGTTGGAGGAGGCTGTTTCAGTATGATGGAAGTTTGGGAAAAAGATAGTATAAGAAGGGCAAAGGAAAGGCTGATTTGGGAGAAAAAAGGCAAAAGAATAGGGGCAGTATAAAAGCTTTGGTGGTGATCTTGTATGGCTATTATAGAGTAAGAAACAAATAGAGATGAAAGAGAAACAGGGATTTGTGGGGGTGATGGTTAGTGTGGGGTAAGGGGCCTGACTGGTGTCTCCCCGGTCACCTCCAGGAGCGGTGGTGCCCCCTGGGCACGGGGCCATGTACAACGGGATCGGGCTGCCGACGCCCCGGGGCAGCGGCACCAACGGCTACGTCCAGCGCAACCTGTCCCTGGTGCGGGGTCGGAGGGGCGAGCGGCCTGACTACAAAGGTGAAGAAGAACTGAGGCGCCTGGAGGCTGCCCTGGTGAAGCGGCCTAACCCTGACATCCTGGACCACGAGCGCAAGCGGCGCGTCGAGCTGCGATGCCTCGAGCTGGAAGAGATGATGGAAGAGCAGGGGTGAGGGGAGGGCTGGGGGAGAACTGAAAACTGAGTGATTGAAGAGCAAGAGGGAGCTGAGAGTGAGATTGAAGTAGAATGTGGGAAGTTTAGGATTGGTTGGACAAGGATGTAAAGAGAAGTTGGGGAAATAGAAAAAAGAGCAAGAAATGGGAAGAGTTAAGTGACAAATTGGGAATGTTGGGAAGATGATGGAATAGTTGTGTTATTATGGAAACAGAGAGAAGATAAATAGGATGGGGAACAGAAATTTTTAATTGATTATTAGGAAGAGTTTGGGGGACAAAATATAACAAGAGGAAAGGAGGCAAGTTTTGCTTTGATAAGGCAGCGTAAGAAGGTGGATTAGGGATAAGGGATAAGAATTAGAATAAATCTTAGGGTAGCTACAGAGGCAGGAGTGTAATAGAAGTAAAGTGGAAGGGACTGGGGTTGAATGAACCACTGACATGACAGTAAAGGAAAAAGAGGGACAGAATAGATGGAATTTGGAGCTGGGTGGTGGAAAAAAATGTATGCTTCAAAGGATAGAAGTACATACAGATGAGAAACCATGAGAAGAGGGATAGTAGAGTTAGATGGAAGATTGGAGAACAGGGTCCTCTGGGTGGCAGAGAGTGAAAGGTTTGAGTGAATGGAGAAGAAAAAGGGTGTGTGTATGAGGGGAATTCAGATTGTTGGAAGACAAAGGGAATATAGTATAGGATTTAGGGGGAAATATCATGTTGACCTCTAATCAGGGGAGTTTGTGCTGCAGGTACGAGGAACAACAGATTCAAGAGAAAGTAGCAACCTTCCGTCTCATGTTGCTGGAAAAGGATGTGAACCCTGGGGGCAAGGAAGAGACCTCCACTCAGAGGCCTGTGTGAGTATTTTGTCCCTCTTTGATCTCTCCAGCTATCACTCTACTATGCTTTTCTTCATCTCCCATCTCGGCTTCTTTTGTATTCCACTATAATCTTTCCAGAGTCTCCTACTGGTTCTGCTTTCTGTGCTTACTAAGCTTCTACCTATGATATCTTTGCATATTGAAGAGTGCCTTGTTCTTTCTTAGTCTTTCTATTGCTATATCTGTCTGATCCTAGCTACCTTTTGCATACATTGTCTTGCTTTTTCTTTGCCCTTTGTTCCCGACCTCCCTAAGCTCCCAATCCCATCTTTGCTTCAGTCCAACCTTTGACCCTGATTCTCTTTCTCTGCAGGGTAACTGAGACTCACCAGCTGGCAGAGTTAAATGAGAAGAAGAATGAGAGGCTCCGTGCTGCTTTTGGTATCAGTGACTCCTATGTTGATGGTAGCTCCTTTGACCCTCAGCGTAGAGCTCGAGAGGCTAAGCAACCAGCCCAAGAACCTCCTAAACCTTACAGGTACTCAGGGTGTACAGATACGGATGTCAGATTCCATTTCTATCTGTTTCTTTCTCTTTAAGCCCAGGTTTCCTATATTAGTTTCCCTTGAGAATGTTTTTTTCTGAAATGCTTGCCTTTTGATGTAGAAGGCTATTCTCTTGAGATACAAGTGTCCCAGGCAGCTGACCTTGTTAACAATTTTATTTTCTTTATTTTCTAGTCTTGTTCGGGAGTCTAGTAGCTCACGATCTCCTACCCCAAAACAAAAGAAGAAGAAAAAGAAGAAAGACAGAGGCCGGTGAGTTATATTGGGAAAGATGACTTTTTAGGGATAGTCGAGAACAATTTGTTGCTGTGGTTGTCAGTGACCTTCAGTTCTGATGCAAAAGATGGTTATTGGTGCTGAGAGCATCAGAGAGATGTTCTTTTAGGCTGAATTAGAAAACAATATATTTGGATTTCTCCAAGGTGGAAGAGGTGGATGTTTTTGTTTATGAATGGAGATTAAAGTTGGGAGCTTTTTCCAGCTAAAGCGAATTGGCAGGCTATCAGGGACCTGTTTTTTATCTTCTGAAGAAAATATTTCGGGGTTTTTCTTTGTCTCTCATTGAGAATTAGAAAGTACAAGTAGTCTAGGAATCATTGAAAAGGGTATCTGTTGGGGGTAATGTGAATGGAGATCATGGCAAAATATTGGTGTGACCCATCCAATGACTTTGCTTCTGAATACATCTTTAGCAGGTCAGAGAGTAGCTCTCCTCGAAGGGAGAGGAAAAAGAGTTCAAAGAAGAAGAAACACAGGTATGAAGCCTTGGCATTTGATTTGAGTGGGGGTCTTGAAAAAACCTTGGGAAACATGTTAATTTTTATGTTTCTACTTAAAGGTCAGAGTCTGAGTCCAAGAAACGGAAGCATAGGTGAGAGCTCCCCTTTTCTTGCAGGGGTAATTGGTGGCATGGGCATGTTCAGGGCTTTATTCTTCCCTGTATTCTTTAGGCTAGCCTCATTGACTCTCCAGACTGTCAGTAAACTATTTCTAGTATCTATATGTGTTGCATTTTTATTTTTTGCTTTCCTTTTAATTTCTCTGTTTGCATTCTCAGATCACCTACTCCAAAGAGCAAACGCAAATCCAAGGACAAGAAACGGAAACGGTGAGTTGATGGTTAGAGAGGAAAGAGTTTTTTGGGAACAATAGTTAGGATTATTTGGTTACTGGAGGGAAAAAAAGTAAGAACACTTGACTTGTGGGTAGTGGTGGTGTTGGTGGAAGGAAGAAACCTCATTTGAGGGATCCAGAGCCAAAATACCACTATAGGAAGCATGGTCCTACTCATTCCCTTCTCTTTCAGGTCCCGAAGTGCATCACCTGCTCCGAAAAGTCGCCGGGGTCATCGTTCAACTTCAGCTGATTCTGCTTCATCTTCTGACACCTCCCGCAGTCGGTAAGGGGTGATCCAAGAGGAAGGGAGGGAATGGGTCTAATGGGTTAATTAATTTAATATTTATTGAGCGCCCACGGTGTGCTAGGCGCTGCACAGAGCATTCCGAAGACACGGTCCCTGCCCTCTAGGAGCTGACAGGCTAAAGCGACAGGATGGACAGACATATACATATCCCCTTCTCTTTTTGTTGTTTTTATTTTGTTATTTTATTTTATTTTATTTTATTTTTTTGGTTCTGATGTATATGGACTGCCAGGCTAGGGGGGGTGGTGGTTTGTCAGCAATTCCCTGGGGGAGGAAGGAATCCTTACCCTGGCCTGCTTAAACAGGGAAGGCTTCCTGGAGGAGGTGGGCTCTGAGGTGAGTTATGAAATGAGTTGGGGGGTAGGGAGTGGAATGGGTGGAGGGCATGGGGAAGCCATTCCCAGGTGGTGGGTATGGCCTGGGTGGGTTAAATAAAAGGGTCCAAGGGAGGGATTATATTGGGAAGCAAGGGAGTATAAGGCAGGGAAGAATTTTTTTCCAGTTTGAATGTAGTTTAAATCTTTTGATTAGAACAATGAAAAGATTAGGAGAAAACTTGAAAATAGGTAATATGGCCAAAGAAGTATGGGTAGATGAAGAGGGAGATGGGGAGGGGGCTTTCTCTTCTCCCACTAGCTGATTCCATTTTCTCCCCTTCCCCAAATTCCATACATAGGTCTAGAAGTGCTGCAACTAAACCCCGTACAACCACCCTGACTCATCGCAGTTCCTCTCCTGCTTCACGTCGTCATGGAGAGGGAGATGCTCCACCTAGGGAATCTGCAGTCATTGGCACAGAGAGGACCCACAGCCCTGAGCTGCCACCACCTACCCAACGATCCAGCAGTCCTCATGAGGACAAAGATAAAGAAAAAGACAAGAGGGAGGTGAGTCCTTAAATGGAATCATGATCGAAGTTTTAGAACTTAGGAAATGTATACAGTAACAATTGCAAGAAATGAGAGACTTTGAGCTCTTAAGTTTGCATTGGGCATGTGAAATGGAAATTATTGGGGATCAAGACTAGATGGAAATTAGGAAGCAAGAGCTAATGAGTTAGGATTGAATAAAAGTAATTATTTAAAATATACCTTATGCTTTTTTCATATTCTATACAAATATAGTTAAAACTTATAGGAGAGAAATCATTATTTGGGGTACTTAGGACAGTAGGAAAAAAAGGTTTCTTCATAAAGCATGTTCTGAAATTTGGTGTTTATGCATTCCCACCCTTACTTTTTCTTCTAATCCCAGAAATCTGCAACCCGAACTAGCCCCTCCCCGGAGAGGAGCAACACAGGCCTAGATCGACCTGCCCCTACCCCGCTCCTTGCTGAGCGAAATCGCAGTTCCCCGGAACCCCCTGCAGCAACTCCCCAGAGTCAGGAGCCAGTGAAGCCCTCAGCTGAACCCTCCCCATCCCGGGGCCACTCACCCCCTAAGTCTCCTGAGAAACCTACCCGGTCCTCTTCCTCAGAAAGCTGCCCAGCATCTCCTCAACCATCCAAAGCTCCCCGACGTGGCAGTTCCTCACCTGAAAGTCCCCCCAAACCTGCACAAGCTCCTGCCCCTCGCCGGGAGCTTTCTCCTTCTCCCACAACCAAGAGCAGCAGGTCACGGGGACGTGCAAAGAGGGACAAATCAAGATCTCATACCCCCACCCGTAGGGTGGGGAGGTCTCGCAGTCCTGCCACTACTCGAAGGGGACGATCACGGTCCCGTACCCCTAACAAGAGGGGCCGTTCTCGATCCAGGACCCCACAGTGGCGTAGGTCACGGTCTCCACAGCGATGGGGGCGATCTAGAAGTCCCCAAAGGCGTGGCCGCTCCAGGTCTGCTCAACGACCTGGCTGGTCTAGAAGCAGAAATGCTCAGAGACGAGGGAGGTCTAGGTCAGCAGCAAGGCGAGGCAGGTCACGCTCTAGATCCCCAGCTACTAGGGGAAGATCTCGATCTAGAACACCAGCTCGGAGAGGTAGATCTCGCTCCAGAACACCTGCCAGACGGAGGTCTCGCTCCAGGACACCTGCCAGACGGAGGTCTCGTTCTAGAACTCCAGCTCGTCGTGGTAGGTCTCGTTCCAGAACACCTGCTAGACGAAGATCTCGCACCAGGTCACCAGTACGAAGGAGATCTCGCACCAGGTCACCAACCAGGCGAGGTGGCAGGTCCCGTTCCAGAACACCAACTAGACGAGGTGGAAGGTCTCGTTCTAGGACTCCAGCCAGACGGGGTGGCAGATCCCGTTCCAGGACCCCTGCCAGGCGAGGTAGATCGCGTTCTAGGACCCCAGCAAGACGTGGACGATCCCGTTCTAGAACCCCAGCCAGAAGAGGGAGATCTCGTACTAGAACTCCAGTCCGACGTGGAAGATCTCGTTCTAGGACACCACAAAGAAGGGGTCGGTCTGGCTCATCATCAGAGAGGAAAAACAAGTCAAGAACATCCCAGAGAAGGAGCAGATCTAACTCCAGTCCAGAAATGAAAAAGTCTCGTGTTTCCTTGAGGCGCAGCCGTTCTCTTTCTTCACCAAGGCCCAAAGCAAAATCTCATCTATCCTTGAGGCGAAGCCGCTCTGGCTCTTCTCCACGTCCTAAACTTAAATCTAGAACACCACCCAGACGAAGCCGGTCAGGATCATCTCCCCGCCCTAAAGCAAAATCCAGAACTCCTCCTAGGCGAAGTAGGTCTGGTTCTTCTCCACGTCCTCAAGTTAAATCTAGGACCACACCCCGGCGAAGTCGGTCTGGATCATCACCCCCAAAGCAGAAATCTAGAACTCCACCACGTCGAAGTCGTTCTGGGTCTTCTCCATGTTTAAAACGGAAATCTAGAACACCAAGACGAAGCCGATCAGGTTCTTCTCCGCTCCCCAAAGGAAAATCGGGAACTCCACCCAAACAGAATTCTGGATCGAGTCCCATGACAAATGCTAGATCTAGGACACCCCCAAGGCGAAGCAGATCTGGGTCTTCTCATGCCAAAGGGGAATCAAGACGCAGTCGTTCTGGTTCTTCTCCTCACCTGAAGGTGAAATCTAGGACATCTCCAAGACGTAGCCGGTCTGGATCGTCCCCACGTCCTAGTTTGAAATCTAGAGCTTCACCAAGGCATAGCCATTCTGCATCTTCTTCTCCAAGCCCTAGTAGAGTGACTTCTAGAACACCAAGGCAAAGCAAATCAAGATCTCCATGTCCCAAGGTGAAGTCTAGAACACCTCCAAGCCAGAGCCATTCTCGGTCCTCTTCACCTGATACCAAAGTAAAATCTAAAACACCACCAAGAGAAAGTCACTCAGGGTCCACTTCACCGTGTCCCAAAGCAAAATCTAAAACTCCTCCAAGGCAAAGCCATTCTCGATCAAGTTCACCATGTCCACAGAGTAAATCAAAAACTTCAAGTATAAGTCACTCTGGATCTCATTCCCCTTGTCCAAAAGTGAAGTCTAGAACACCTTCAAGGAGGAGTAGATCAGGCTCTAACTCTCCACAACCAAAAGCAAAATCTCCAACTCCACCAGGACATGAGTCAGATTCATTTTCACCAAGTCCTGAAGAAATATCTAGAACATTGTTAAAGCCCACCTGCTCTGAATCGTCTCCATTTTTGAAAAGAACATCCCAGACATCTCCTAGGGGCAGCCGGTCTAGATCCATATCTCCTAGTCCTGAAGTGGCATCCATTACTCCATCAAGACAGAGAGCAGACTCTTCAAGCCCTAAGATGAAGTCTGTAACACCACCTCCACAGCAGAGCAGTTCCCAGTCTGAGTTTTCACCATGTGCCAGAATGGACTCTAAATCTCCTCCAAGACTCAGTAGCTCTGGATCTTCTCCAGAACCAAAAGAGAAAGCTAGTTCACCCCCTAAACAGAGTCTCTTTGACACATCTCCAGGACCAAGGGATAAATCTAGACCTCCTTCAGTTCAAGGTAGTCCTGAGTCCTCACCAATGCACATAGACATAGCTAGGAGTCCTCCAAGAGAAAGAAATGGTTCAGAGTCATCTCCAGAAATCAAAGAGAGAGAGACTATACTATCCAGACCACATCAGATTGGGGTGTCTGCAGAAGTGGTAGAAAAATATGAAATGCAAATTAATGAAAGCTTGCCTCATTTATCTCCAGAACTTAAAGGTATGGCTGGAACCATTTCTGAATCATCTCCAGAAATAAAAGAAAGCCTTGCTATGCCTCTGGGACAGATTTTGCCACAGATGTCTTTAGATGTGGCAGATATTCCAGCCATGACCCAAACCTGGACTGTGGTTTCACAGTCTCCAGAACACAAAGAGCTACATAATACTGCATTCAAACAGCACAGTTCTGGATCTCCTTCAGAACTCGGAACAAACATTACAGAAATAAAACCTGCCTTATCACCTGAAATCAATGAGGATTTAGCAGTCACTTCCTTGAGTCAACTTGGGTCAGGCCCATGTCTTGCCATAAATGAACAGTCTAGAACACCTAGGCACAGTAGTTCTGAGTCATCTCCTGAAGTAGAGAAATCCAGAATGTTTTCACTTCAGAGTATTACTCAGTCACCTTGTGGATTTGATGGTGCACCAGATACACCTTTAAGAGGAAGAAGTGGTTCTGGATCTTCTCCAGAACTCAAAGATATACCAAGAACTCCATCAAGGAGGAGCAGGTCTGGGTCTTCTCCAGGACTGAAAGATGGGTCTGGTAGTCCCTCAAGACAGAGCCATTGTGGTTCTTCACCAGGAATTAAAGATATACCAAGAACACCTTCAAGGGGAAGGAGTGGATCAGATTCCTCCCCAGAATCAAAAATGCTTGATACACCAACCAGAAAAGGAAGTCATTCTGGATCATCCCCAGAACTGAACAACAAATGTCTGACACCCCAAAGAGAAAGAAGTGGGTCAGAATCTTCCATAGAACACAAGGGAGTTCCCAGAACTCCACTTAGACAAAGTTCTGGTTCTTCTCCAGAACTTGATGTGAAACCCCGAACACCTCCCCAGGGAAGAAGTGAATCTGATTCTTCTCCAGAACCAAAAGGTACAACTCAAATTCCAGGTAGGCAAAGGAGTCGTTCTGGATCATCTCCAGAAGTTGACAGCAAACCTCGACTAGTTCCTAGACGCAGTAGGTCTGTTTCCTCTCCAGAAGTCAACGATAAGCCAAGAGCTTCACCCAGGGGCCAGAGTGGCTCAGAGTCCTCTCCTGAACCCAAAGCTGCTGCACCTAGGACTCTGCTTAGGCGAAGCCGGTCAGGTTCATCTCCAGCCAGTAAAGGGAGGGGACAGTCCCCTGCAGGGAGCAGCAGTTCTGAGTCTTCTCCAGAGCACCAACCAAAATCCAGAACACCTCGCAGAAGCTCTAGGTCCTCTCCAGAACCTAAGGCAAAATCTCGTACACCACCTCGGCGGCGTAGTTCCAGGTCATCACCTGAGCTGACTAGGAAAGCCAGACTTTCACGTAGAAGTCGCTCTGCTTCATCTTCTCCAGCAGCCCGCTCTAGGACCCCTCCAAGACGCCACCGAAGCCCTTCAGTTTCATCCCCAGAACCAGCTGAAAAATCAAGGTCCTCACGTCGCCGAAGGTCAGGTTCCTCCCCAAGGGCTAAGACAGCTTCAAGAAGAGGCCGTTCTCCATCACCAAAACCTCGAGGACTCCAGCGTTCCCGTTCCCGCTCTAGAAGGGAGAAAACTAGAACAACTCGTCGTCGAGACAGATCTGGTTCGTCTCAATCAACTTCAAGGAGGAGGCAGCGGAGTCGTTCAAGGTCTCGTCTCACTCGTCGACGGCGAGGAGGCTCTGGTTATCACTCTCGGTCACCCACTCGACAAGAGAGTTCTCGAACATCATCTCGGCGTCGCCGGGGACGTTCTCGAACACCCCCCACTAGCCGCAAGCGGTCCCGTTCTCGAACATCACCAGCTCCTTGGAATCGCTCTAGGTCTCGAGCTTCTCCAGCTACTCATCGGCGATCTAGATCAAGGACACCTCCAGTGACACGGAGGAGGTCAAGATCTCGAACCTCTCCAGTTAGTCGTAGGAGATCAAGGTCTAGGACATCCCCAGTTACTCGACGAAGGTCTAGGTCTAGGGCATCACCAGTTAATCGTAGACGGTCCCGTTCCAGAACACCACCAGTAACTCGTCGCCGATCAAGATCCAGAACACCAGCAAATCGCAGGCGGTCTCGATCTAGAACTCCTCCTGTGACTAGAAGGCGGTCCCGATCTAGAACCCCTCCTGTGACTAGAAGGCGGTCTCGAAGCAGAACCTCACCAATCACTCGCAGAAGGTCAAGGTCCAGAACATCTCCAGTGACTCGTAGAAGGTCTCGTTCACGTACTTCTCCAGTGACTCGAAGGAGGTCCCGTTCGCGGACCTCTCCAGTGACTCGGCGTCGATCTCGATCTCGAACACCTCCAGTTATTCGGCGCCGCTCCAGGTCCCGGACACCTTTGTTAACCCGCAAGCGTTCTCGAACTCGTTCACCACCTGCTATCCGGCGGCGTTCTAGGTCCCGTACTCCACGAGGAGCTCGTGGCAAACGTTCCCTAACCCGGTCTCCTCCGGCCATTCGGCGGCGCTCTGCATCTGGAAGTTCCTCTGATCGTTCTCGATCTGCCACTCCTCCAACAACCAGGAATCATTCTGGCTCCAGGACTCCTCCTGTGGCGCTTAACAGCTCAAGAATGAGTTGCTTCAGTCGTCCTAGCATCTCACCAACTCCTCTGGACCGCTGTAGGACTCCCCCTGGAATGCTTGAATGCTCTGGCATTTCTGGGGCTTTGGGGAGCTCTAGAACACCATTATCTGTTCTGCAACAAGCTGGTGCCTCTATGCTTGATGGACCTGGTCCTAGAATTCCTGATCACCCTAGAACCCCTTCTGTGGCAGAAAACCATGCTCAATCTAGAATTGCCCTTGCCTTGACAGCCATTAGCCTTGGCACAGCTCGACCACCTCCCTCTATGTCAGCTGCAAGCTTGGCTGCTAGAATGGCCCAAGTTCCAGCCCCAGTCCCCCTGATGAGCCTTAGAACGGCTCCAGCTGCAAACCTTGCTAGTAGAATACCTGCTGCTTCAGCAGCAGCCATGACCCTTGCCGGAGCTAGAACATCAGCTATGCCACCAGCTGTGAACCTAGCTGAATCTAGAACACCTGCAGCTGCAGCAGCCATGAATCTAGCCAGCCCCAGAACACCAGTGGCACCCTCTGCTGTGAACCTTGCTGATCCTAGAACACCTGCCGCTACAGCAGCTGTGAACTTGGCTGGAGCTAGAACCCCTGCTGCTCTAGCAGCCTTGAGTCTTGCAGGCTCAGGCACTCCACCAACTGCTGCAAACTATGCAGGTTCCAGAACAGCACAAACCCCAGCATCTGCAGGCCTCGTAGGTCCTCGGACTGCTCATGCTCCAGCACCTGTGAACCTTGCGAGCTCCAGAACACCGCCAGGTCTGGCACCTGCGAGCCTTGCTGGCTCTAGAATGCCACCGGCTTTGTCAGGGGCAAACCTTACCCCATCAAGGATGGCGCTCTCTGCCTATGACAGAGTTAGTGGCAGAACCTCACCACCCCATCTTGAGCGAGCCCGTTCTAGAACCCCACCTGGAATCCCAGGCTCTAGAACCCCACCCTCTGCTCCAAGCCAATCTAGAATGGCTTCTGAGCGTGCTGGCTCTCCTCCTCCTCCCCTTGCCTCTCGAATGACCCTTGCTCCTTCTCAGTCCGTTCTCCCTCCACCTCAGGATCGGGCTAGGTCCCCCCTACCACCTGTTTCAGACCAACTCCATTCCTTATCTACCCAGACCCATTCTTTAGGAGGGTCTCAGCCCCCACCCCCTGCTGCAGTGGCAAAGACCATGCCACCTGCTGGTGATCATAATGGCACCCTCTCTGGTCCTACTCCGGGGGGACCCTGCTCTGATGGTGCAGAACCAATTTCTGCAGCTGGCTCCCAGCTGCCTTCCTCCCCACTGGCCAGCTTGCAGCCTGCCAAGGAGCGGAGGAGCTCTTCTTCATCCTCATCATCATCCAGCTCCTCTTCCTCCTCATCTTCCTCCTCGTCCTCATCGTCCTCTGGATCTAGCTCCAGCGACTCGGAGGCCTCTAGCCTCCCATGTCAACCTGAGGTGGCACTGAAAAGGTGAGAAAAAGTTAGGCTTTAGGAAGGAATGGGGGAGGAAGCTTATTAGAAGTTTCATGTTTTTCATATATATATTTAATGGTTGAATTGAAAATCTGGAAATGATGTTGGGGAGGGCAAAAACTCTTGGAGAATGCTGGATTTAGTTAGCTTGGGTTCAAATTTTGGGGCTCTTATTTTAATTACCCTGGCCAAAGCAAATTTATCTAGGCCTGTTTCCTTCGTTTGAAATTTAAGTTGGACTAGATGACATTTTAAGGTCCCTTCCAGCTCTTAATCTCTATTTTCCTAAGGGGAGGGTAAGCTATGCAAGGGAGGAGGGTCTTGGCTCTGTGGAGATGGGGGAAACTTGATCCTTCAAGCTGGGGTGGTGGGGGTACACAAGTCTCCAAAGGTTTACTCTCTCGAGGGTAATGATAGTTTTCCATCTCTACAGAGGACAGAACTAGAGGAAATGGACTTAAATTTGCAGCAGGAGGGATGGCAGTTAGACCTCAAGAGGAACTCCCTGGGCTGGAAGGATCTTCAGAGGTCATCCTATCCCTCTCCCTGCCTCTAGGCAGGCCAGCCCCTCCCCCAGCCCATACACACAGGGGCTTCCCTCTTTCCAAGGAAGGAGATAACCCAGCCTTCCACATCTGTGCCAGGTTCTTGGATTCCTCTGTCAGGGAAATCTTGAGGTTTAACCTTTTCTCTGTTGTGCTGTGGTGCTCCAACTTTGTGCTTCTGTTAGCAGAGGTTGGAGGATACCAGTTCACTGTTCTTCAGAGAATAAAACGCTTAGGGAGACTGAAATCCATTCAGTTACCCCTCCACTGCCATTCCTCTAGGCCAAATAAGGTAGGGTTGGGGTTGGGGCAGTTCTCTTACCTGACAAAAAATCTTTTTCTCACAGGGTCCCTAGCCCCTCCCCAGCCCCCAAGGAGGTTGTCCGAGAGGGGCGCCCCCTGGAGCCTACCCCAGCCAAGCGGAAACGGCGCTCTAGTAGCTCCAGCTCCAGCTCTTCATCCTCTTCCTCTTCCTCTTCATCCTCTTCCTCTTCTTCCTCCTCCTCTTCCTCTTCTTCCTCTTCCTCCTCTTCTTCATCTTCCTCCTCTTCCTCCTCTTCTCCCTCCCCTGCCAAGCCTGGTCCCCAGGCTTTGCCCAAACCTGCAAGTCCTAAGAAGCCGTCCCCTGGGGAGAGGAGGTAAGTACTGCTTAGGCTTTCAGACTTAGTCTACCCTGGGATACCAGCTCCCTCCCTAATCTGTCTTGGGGGTATGGATGAGTGGGAACGTTGGAGTCAGGCTGCCTGTGGTTCCATTTTTTTTTTTTTTTTTTTAATTTTTTAAAATAAAAGTCATCATTAATAAACTATTTGAACTGGGAAACCAGATTCAGGTTAGCATCTGGTTAAGATGATAAGAGGTGATTAGAGAGAATATAGAGAAGCGTTAGGGAGGGGACCTTGGATGACTCCTCTATTCCCCCTTAGATCCCGAAGCCCCAGGAAGCCCATAGATTCCCTTAGGGATTCCCGTTCCCTTAGCTACTCACCTGCTGAGCGCCGCCGCCCTTCACCACAGCCCTCTCCGCGGGACCAGCATAGGTAGGAATTTGGTTTTTTTTTTTTTTTAAATTGTCTCCCAACAGTGTGCCATTGGACTCCTTTGTTCCCCAACCCAAAATCTCCAGGCTTGGAAGACTTAATATAGAGAGAACTGGTGCCAGGCGTATTTTATGTACCCTGTTTTGTGTTACAGTAGCAGTGAGCGGGGATCCCGACGGGGCCCACGTGGGGATAGCCGCTCCCCAGGCCACAAGCGTAGGAGAGAAACACCCAGCCCTCGACCTGTCCGTCATCGCTCCTCCAGGTATGTGCAAAAGGGGAATGAAAGGTTTCTCTTGAATCTTTTTCAAGTATGACCATCTTGAAGATTGTCAGAATTGGAAGAAACCTTAGTCTAACCTTACTTTATAGATGAGGAAAGATTCAGAATGGGAAAGGAATTTGCTTAATCAAGAGTCATGGAGCTTAGTGGTAGATTTGGGACTAGTGCGCAAGTCTTGACTCTGGACTCTAAACCAGCCCAGGGTTTCTTTTGTTTCTAGCTTCCTCTGTCTAGACTTTTTTTCTCTAGTATATATCTATAATGCTTATTTCTTTTCTCCCTTGATATTTTCATAGTGAATATGAATGGAAAGTGGGATTTGAACTCACTATCTTTAATTTCTTTTTCAGGTCTCCATAGTTCCTTTTTGGGGGAATCACATCACACCCCAAGTCCTGGAGCTACAGGGAGCCACCCCTCTTATCTCCCTAACAGAGCCGCAGGGGATGGGGACCCCCATCTGCCTCCCTCTCCTTTGAACTCTGGCAGCGTCTTGGGGGGAGGTCCCCTTTCTTCCCCTCCCCCCTTTAATTTGTTTTTTTCTTTGTTCCTGTGAAATGTTGATCTCTGTGAGTTTTTTCCTGGTTCACGTGTTTTGGGGGGTTTGGGGTGGGAGGGTATGAGTAGGGAAAGGTACTGTTTTGGGGTTCCCCAACCTTGAGTTCATGATGACAGGAGGGAGCTGCCCTCTTACCCCTCTCAGACTCCTGAGTTTACCAGGGGCTGATGGTTTGCAACTTGGGTGGAGGGGATTATTGGCAAGCTCCTGGGGGGCAGGGTTAAATTGGAATGTGTTGGTTAGCTCCATGTGCCGCCCCCCCACCCAGATTGGCCATGGGCCCCTCCCCCCAACTTTTCTTCACGTTTCTTAAAGGCATTTTGGTTTTTTTTAATCTGTACAGCGAGAGCGACTTTTTCTGTCGAATAAAAATGAGAAATGCAGGAGCTGGGTGTGGGGGTCTATTTATTTACTATTGAAGTGAAGGTGAAAGGGCTGGAGAACTGGGTTATTCAGCAAGGAAGGATGATGAGGGAGGGAAGCCAGAATATCTATCCCTTCCAAACTGATTGACATGCCCTCATCTAGAGGGGATGCATTTTCTTGAAGTTCTTTGGGTAGTTGTTCCCCTTCCCATCCTGTGTCCCACTGGACAGAAAAAAATAACCAAGCCTTTTGGTTATAACTTTTGGTGATTTCGCTTTCCCTGCCTTTTTCCTTCTGGTTGGCACTTGTAAACCACAAACAAGATGCTGTCAATAGTCCAGTCAGTTTGGGTGACAGGATAAAATTTGCTAGGCAGTGGTTATGAAGGGTTATCATGGAAGAATTGACTGCTGTTATTAGGGAAGTAGAACTGAAACTATGGACCAAAGATTAGAGGAAGGTGAGCTGTGCTTTGAATATAAGGACTTCTTAATGGGCAGTTAAATAAGCTGCTTTGTTAACTTGTCATTAAAAATCTTAAGAGAAATAGCACAAAAATCCTGTCAGGTGTATGTGGAACATTGATGTTAGCTGTATTCCCATTTGAAAAAAGTTAACAGCTGAGAGGTAATATAAACATTCCCTAGCTTATGCTGGTAGTGTAATCTCGCTTCTCATGGTTTTCCATTATTAGAGTTGTTGTAGAGCTAGCAGTCCCTTTTGATTATATTTCATCAGTGAATGATTTGCATATCTACCTTCCCAATATATGTATAGTGCTGTACTAATATATTAGTACATTAGAGTTGAAAAAATTTTAAAGATGTTAAAAGATTACCTAAATTTAAATTGAATTATAGAAAAACTAAAGTATTGCTGTTTTTGGTAAAGTGATATACATAATTCTTGAAAAATTCTGGTATAGAGTAGATAACTATGTATCTAGACATTTTTTTGGATACTTTAATAAAACTGAAAGGTGAACATTAAAAAAATCCCTATAATTCTGTAACAACTTTCTTAGAAAGCTATACTTCTCTGTAGATACCATATACAATGTACTATATACGATGCAAAAACTAGTAAAAGCAGTTAAATTTCTTAAATCATTTTAAGGGGTATGAATAGGGTGACATGATTATGCTTAAGCTTTAGAAAATTTGGCATGTGGAGCATTGGAGTGGGAAAAGACTAGGCAAAACTGATGAGACGATTACAGTGGTCTAGGTAAGAGATGATCCTATTAATGTAGAAAAGGGGATGCTAGCAATACTGTGGACAAAGATAGGGTTTTGTAATTGGAATGTATGTAAATTGAGAGTGAGACATCTCAAGACAACACCAAAGTTGGAAATGAATAGAATTAGAAAGATGGTTCTACCCTTGCATAAATAAAATTCACCCCTTTTTTGTGAATTTCTGAGTTTTGAGGGAAAAGGTATAAGATCTAGTGTAGATTGTAATCCATCTGTGACTACTCATGCTCTTGCTGTCCTCTCTCCCCAAAATAAAAACTGTCAGACTAATATAGGTGTCAGACTACATAACCTGCCTTCGATAGGGCTTTTTTCTTGAGGGGGGAAGGGGGAAAGAAGGGAAACACAGTGAATATCTTGTATAGAAAGGAAGAAGTGTTGGATATATAAATGTGATTGTATTGGAGATAAACCTAATGAGAATAGGAAGCAACCCATTTTCCCCACTCTAATATACTTCCAAGGTCAAATGTTCTTCCCTTTGGGATCATTGCTTAGTTATTGGTTGTTGATTCTATATTAACTCAAATTAAGTAGTATTCCATCTTTATACATTGTTTTGGAAGTCTTTAGTTTCCCTACGTTCACCCTGCTTAGGTCGTGCATCACTTTGGACTTGATTCCAATTTACCTAGAACCATCGTGATTGGGAGAAACAGTACACGTGGCCTGTACTAAAGATTATATTGCAGTTTCTTTTAGTCAGCGATGTTGAATTTAAAGGAAACTGAGTCAATATGCAGCCCATAGGAATTGCTTTATATTTGCATTTTGATACCACAGATTTAAAGAATAGCTAGATGGCCAGGGTTTCCCAGATTGTTGACAATATCCACTGTCCCTAACTTGAACCATCAGTTCTGGAATTGGAGAAGAATACTGTATCTGTCCCCTGCCAGGGATCTTCAGGTCTACTTCATGACAATTGTGTGGTAGCCTGGAGAATGCTGCAATGCTAGTGAATGAGTGAGCAGAGAACAAAGGACTGAGGGCACAACTGTGGATGTATTTGAAATCTTGAAATAGGGGGTATGTTTAATTACTATAAGGGGAAAAAGCTTATGCTGGCAAATATAATCTAGAAAATACCTCTTCTTCAGACATAAAACATGAGTTGGACAAAATCCAGTATTAGGTAAAGCTATAGGAATACTGAGGGAGAAAGGCTCAAAGAAGAGTTAAGAACAGAGGCCACAGTAAGATGGAGGCAACAGCTTGACACCAAATTTTTTTTTATTGTATTAGATCACTATAGGGGATGGGGCTTCAGGCCCTTACTGCACAGCTTGCTCATTGGTGCCACTTCCAGAGTCTTGAGGCTTCATGACATCTGGCAGTTCTGGAGGGCTGGAGAAAGACTCAATGCGCAATGTTTCAAATACATCATCTGTGAAGGAGAGAAAACCATTACCAACTGCTCCTTTGTTATGCCTGAGTGTCCCTTTTTTGGTCCAGTGGTGGCAGGTGATTCAGAGCTATTAACCATCTTGGTTGTAGGATTACACCTGCTTAACTTTACTCCCTTGAAGTTTCTAGAGCCTTGGGATTAAGTCTTGCTTGAAGGCTTTTTTGATTCTTTGCCTACTAAATTTTAGTGAGACTCAATGACAGCTAATTTCAAATTTCACCATTAAATCTTTCTTGATTATTCCTTTCATGCCTTTCCCTCCACTTGGCTGTCTGTGTCAGACATGGTTACCCCCTACAAACTATTTGCTGTAACTAATTCATGACTAATTCAGTGATAACTTGTTAGGATAATCCTCACATGACAATTTTCAGCCCACAAACTTTGCAGTTTTTGATTTGTCAGAGTTCTGGTGGCACAGTTTACAAGAATTCAATGTTATCTCCCCAGCACAAGAAGACATAGCATATTTTTTTTTTTTTTTTTTCTGAGGCAATTGGGTTAAGTGACTTGCCCAGGGTCACACAGCTAGGAAGTGTTGAGTGACTGAGGCCAAATTTGAACTCGGGCTCCTGACTTCAGGGCTGGTGCTCTATCCACTACGTCACCTAGCTGCTCTCACAGCAGGATTTTGATCGAGAAATTTGTCTTAACACTAGTTAGTATTTTACTTTAGAGATGCAAAATTTTATCTGCCTCACCAACACATATATCCACCCCTTATCTGGTGCTTGTGGACTGACACCTACTACATCTTACTCTTATTACATCATATCACTGCATTTTGAGGCCAGAAAAAGTTGCTATAGTGCCTTCTCTCTGTAGGAAAAAAAACCTAAAATTTGTTTTTCTGCAATTCCCTAAAAAGACTTGATGGCTTGAGTTACACAGTAAAAATTCTTAAAACATTAGTTACTGGGAGTGGGAGATCCATGAGCAGTCTTAAGACCCCTTAATGCAATTTTTCAACAGGTCCAAGAAAAATGCTGTTTATAGCTTTATGACTGTAGTATATAATATTAATAACATTAAACAGATGTACAGTCTCAATGTTACAAAAGTACCAATTCACATCCTGATTTCTAGGTAGAACTTTTGCACACCCTCCCAATTTTTTCCCCTGGTCCTCTTACCGGCTCGAAAGGCCAGCCCCACAGTGGCTGGTGCTTGAGGCCTGGCTGTCTGACTCGTGAAGCCACACTCGCCCAGGGTCTTGCTGTCATCCAGCAGCTGGTCATCCTGGGGAGAGAAGAGTGGTGATGGGGAGCTGGGGAGTCCTGAGTACTCACTCACTTGAATGCTGGCAAAGATCATACTAATAACATGTGTGCTCCTATGGCATTCTTTCCTGGAGGAAAAAGGCTGAGATGACTTTCAGAAAACTCCCTGCTGGGAGAATTAGGCATACTGGGTAAGAAGATGCCACATGAGCTCATGATAGACAATGACATATAGCACTTTGATTTGCAAATATGCAGATAATGGCGCTATTAAGTATGCACATTTTAAAAGCAAAAGAAGTGAAACTTAAGTTAGCCTCTATCAGTCTTAAGGCTAATGAGCAAAAATGAGATCTCAGACTCTTTCCAAATTACAATGTAGCTTCTTAATCAGGTGATGGCAGTCGGAGTAATGTTCAAAGAGTAGAGGACCAGCAGGTTCTATAAACGATGAGTAGCCACAGCTGGCTCCGAGTTGGAAGGAGGACCAATACCATTTCTCCCCAAGGCAGAGAAGGGAAGGCTTTCTATATTAAGACAGCTGGTCCTGGAAGTTTATTCCAAAGAACCTTTGGCAATCAAGGCTCTACACCTGCTTTAGGAGTGTCAAGGATTGGACAGGGGTATGGAATCTAAGAAATCTTTCTTTCTGCCTTCAAATAAAGATGCGCGGAGCTATGATCCCTTGCTAAATGGGGATGATGGTAAGGTCCAGCCACAAAGAGGAAGTTCAGATTCAGAAATGAGGCTGGATCTTGGAGACCATCTCGTCAAACCCACACCCATTTTATAGATGAAGAAACTGAGTCTCCAAGAAGTTAAGTGACTTGTCCAAGGTCACATAAGTATTTGTCAGAGGTGCGATCTGAACCTAGTTCCTCCGATTCCAAACAGTGTGCTATAATGCGACAAGTGTTAAGTAAAAGAGTGGTTATTGGGAGTGGGGGTGGGGACAGAGTACAAACCTTATAGAGCCGCTGCTCATCCGGGGGCCTCTTGAGGATGCCTTCCACAATGCGCTTCAGCTCGAACACTGTGCTCGACTCTTTCGCATCTGTGAAGATCGTTGTCTTGTGGCGCCGGATCATGAGGAACACGTCCTGGGGGCCGGGGGCAGGAGTGAGTCTTCTCCAACCCAGCCAGCCTCGAACGCATCCGAGCCCCTCTCCCTCCAGCCCTGGTCACAGCGGGCCTTCTCCATACATTCCTAGGCTCTTATTCCTATGCCCCGAACGCGGCCCGGGCCCCAGCCTCGTCCCCAGCCCCCTCGACCCTTGCTCGGCCCGGGCCCCTAGTCTCCATGCCCCGGCCCCGAGCCCGACCCCTCCCCTCGGGGCGCCCCTTGCTTCTCTTCCTTCTCACTTACCATCTCGGCGTCTAGCTTGCCTCCCCCCCAATCAACTGCCCGGCGCAGTCTCAGTCCGCCCCAGTCCCGGGATGCTTTGAGTCCGCCTCGGCGGAAATTACTTGCCGGGAATATACGTGCGCGTGCTCGCACGTCCTCCCTTTTCCGTGCGTCTCTGCCGCCATCTTAGTAAAGGTTTGTGTGGTAAAAAGCAGTCCTGAATTGGCTCATGGTGACTATATCGGTAGATTGGTTTATTTTACTGAAGATCTAGG
>JAJPUD010013810.1:5805-42847 GCA_023553655.1 Myrmecobius fasciatus | reverse complement strand
GAGAAAAAAGCAAAGTAAAATTTTTAGAAAGTGAAAAGAAGAATATGTTTCAACCCTCAGATTCCTGGATGTGGATGGCATTTTGCATCCAAAATTTACTAGAATTGCCTGGGATCACTGAATTGCTGAGAAGAGCTAAATCTATCATAGTTGATCATTATGCAATCTTGCTATTGCTGTGGACAGTTTTTTCCTGGTTCTGCTTACTTCACTCAGCATCCGTTCATACAAGTCTTTCCAGGCTTTTCTGAAATCAACTTGTTCATAATTTCTTATAGAACAATACTATTCCATTACTTTCATATACCATAATTTATTCAGCCATCCCCCAATTGATGGGCATCCACTCATTTTCAGATTCTTTGCTACCACAAAAAGAGTTGCTACCAACGTTTTTGCAGATCTTTATGATCTCTTTGGGATACAGACCCAGGTGTGACACTGGTCAAAGGGTATGTTCAGTTTTATAGCCCTTTGGGTATAGTTCCCGATTGCTTTCCAGAGATCAACTCCTAAGTCCACCAACGATACATTAGTGTTCCAGTTTTTCCCCGCATCCCCTCCAACTTTTGTCATTATCTTTTCTTGTCATCTCAGCCAATTTGATAGATGTGAGGTGGTACCTCAAAGTTGTTTCAGTTTGCATTTCTCTAATCAGTAGTTATTTAGAGCATTTGTCATATGACTATAGAAGTCATTGGCTGTTTATCCCTTTCTGGCCGAATTTCCAACTTGAAATTTTGATTTTGAAAGCCATTAGATTCTTTTATATGGCAAAGCAGTTGGTGCTGATCTATTCCAGCTGAGATCTACAAGACGGGAGATTCACTGACCATACAAAAACTGACTGATATTTTCCAGGTTATATGGCAAGAGGAGGCTATCCCCTAGGAGTTCAAAGATGTCTCCATTGTCCATCTTTCTAAAGGAAAGGAAATAGGTTCTCCTGTGACAATCATGGGTGAGGGGTGGGGAAGGTCTCTCTCTCCTTTAGTTATAGCTGGCAAGATTCTTGCCAGAGTTCTCTTTAATAGGCTGATCCTTCCTGTGCAAGAAGGTTATCTGAGAGTCAATGTCTTTGGAAAGCACAAAGGAATGGCTGATATAATATTTGCTACCTGACAATTTTAAGAGAAAAGCTAGGAGCAGAACAAAAGTCTGTATATCAATCAATGTGTCCAAGGCCTTTGATACTGTCACTTGTGAGGGCTTATGGAAAATTATAGCAAACTTTGGGTGCTCAGAGAAGTTCATCAGCCAGCTCCATGAAGGCACGCTTGCCTGGATTCTGGATAATGGATGATGCTCTCGTACTTTCCTAGTCACTAATGGAGTAAGATATCAATAAAAATAGATAAGGACACCAGAGACTAGTAGGAAGCACACATAATTATGCTTCTGGATTAGGGCTCCAGTCCTCTGGTGGGTGCCTCTGGAGCAAGGAAAGTCAAAGCTTCCTGTGGACATCTTGTCCATGTTCTCTTACATGGTCCCTATAAGAAATCCACCCAGTTCCTTGGAGATTGCAATCACTCAGTCACTTTTACTAAGTGATGGCCAATCATAGATGTCCATTGTGACATCTCTCATGCCCCTTTTCCAGCATCATTTTTGCTATGTTGTAACTAATTTGTGCTCCCAATCAATGAATCAGTCAAAAATATATATTAAGCACCTACTATGTGCCAGGTACTGTGCTAGGGTTGTGGGATTAAAAAAAAAGAGGCAAAGGGATCTTACAATGTAATGGAAGACCCTGACAAGCTCTGCAGCATTGGAGGGGTGAGCCAGAACCTCTCCACTTGTTTTCTCTATTCAGGTTCGTTCTTTCCATGGATGTTGTCGCATTTAAGGGAGAGTATGTTCCAAATTTGTGAGGGGAAACTGAAGCAATGAAAAGGCATTTCTTAGGAAGGCATTGTGCTGAGTACTAGGGATGCAGTTTTCTTTTTAAAAGTCCCTCTTCTCAAGGACTTTACACATTAACAGGGGAAGACAGCACATATGGAAGAGTGGTGATTAGAAAGAAGTGTTTTTATTCTGGGGAAATGGAAGGGCTAAGATTTTAATTGGATGTGCAGCCAGAGAATGCCTTCAAATTGAGAGAACTATGTTTGAGGGACACACTCAATAAGTTGGGGATCAGTATCCCTGGGTGCTATACTGAAAGGCTTAGCTAGTAAGACAATTGTTATTGGGACTTCAATATGCTTCTTTCAGATTAAAAAAAAGATAAGAATAAATGAGAAAGAAAGAAATAATATTAATGATTGTAATAACACTAGTTATTCCTCAGCATTGCACAGTATTTTTACAAAAATTGACATGTGAAGATTTAAAAAAACTCATGAGTAAACACAGGAACAAAAATATCAAACACATTCTTAATTGTACACAATGAAATAAATTGTAATAATAAAGGAAATGTGAACAAATGATCCTGTAGTCAAGCAATCAATCATGGAAATAAAAAATAATATTAAAGAAAATTAAAACAATGACAACATATCAAAATTTGTGATATGCAGCTACAGTCATCCTTAGGGGAAAACCTATCTCTAGAAATGCTTATATCAACAAAGAGAAGATCAAGGAGTTGAGGATCTGATCTAACAAATACTTGGGAAATAAGCAAATTAGCAATCATCCAACAAGCACAAAGAAATATTGTAAAACAAAGAGGTTAATGAATTGAAAAGGAAAAGCCCTAAGATCATAATAAAATAAAAAGCTATTTTGAAAGACCAATAAAACAAACTATTAGTTAATCTTAGTTTTAAGAGTGAAAAGTAAATTAACAAAGTAAAAAAGAATTAACATTCATAATGGAAAGTGAATTTTAAGAAATTTAAAAACAATTATGCCCAATCATATGGAAGACTAATGCTATAATTTCTGTGAGTCTGTATGCCTAAAAATGATAGCTCATGAGCCCCTGTTGATGTGTTTGACTTTGAATAGTCAGCCAGATGGGGGAAGAGACATTTGCTAGAATATCATGATAAGATTTACAATAGAGATGATACATAAATACTATTATTTAAATGACAAAAAAGAAATTGTATTTGGCCCTACTGGAAATAGGAGATGCTACGTGAGTTAACTGTAAATGGGGTGATGTGGTCAGATGTGCTTGAGGACTGTCATTGTGGCAGCTGCCCAGAGGATAGTGTAGAAAAGGAAAGACTTGAGGTAGGAAGGATTTACCAAAATACAGCTTTAAGATTCTACAGAAGCAAAAGATAGCTAGTCACTGTTCGTGGCTAGGCTGCACCAATTTAATAGAAGTGAACCGACCTAAAGCAGTTGACAGCTTTATAGACACACTTATCACTAAGAGGGTGACTAGATGACAAACTCACATCTCCTTTCATGAGAATGTGTGCAGATCCCCTTTACTTCAGGAAGGCAGATAAACAAAACATTTCCATCTTCAGCAACAGGAGCCTCAGACAGTGTCAGGAAATCCATTCATCAACATACCAAGTCTCAATCCCTAATTCGAATTTTTCCTGCCCCTGTTCTGTTTGGTTTTCTTGCACCAGGTTCCCCTACCTGGGCATCCAAATCATGTGCCATGCTGTGTACCCTCAGGTACCCTCTCATCACCTTCCACCTTTTCAGCTTCCTTTTCTTTGTTGTCTTTCCCAATTAGATTGTAATCTTGAAGGGTTAGCATGGTGCCTGGAACATAATAGGCACTTAATAAATGCTTATTGACTATTATTAGATAATTCATCAGCGAGGAATGAAATGCCAGATTGTGAATGTCCTAAAAATTGGAGCTTGGTCTTTCTAAAGGGCTCCCAAGGAGACATTTGAAAACCATCTCAAGTGCTCAAGGGGGTTCACTGCTGGAAGCACAAACAGCCTCCTTTGACTTGGCCTTTTGGGAGCTGAGGATTGACTCAGGGAGGTCACCTTAATGCTCCTCAGGGATGTGTGTGTGAGGCCGGCAGGTCCTGACACGGATAGAGACACAGACATCGAATTGGGACCTGGCCTAGCTTGTCTCCAAGGAGCACAGCAACTTCCTACTTTGTAGAATTGGGAGGGCTACCTCTGCATCCCCAGCCTCAGTGGGGATGGCCAGTGATCTTCCTACACTTTCCAGCCACCATGAGGAGCACTGGACTAAAAGGATGTTCCTCTCCTACCCACCAAGCCTCTGTGGCCTGGGGTACAACAGAAGGTTTAGGGAAGGAGAGCCATTTTCCTTTCTCTAAGGAGAGTGACTATTCAGAAGGCTCTGTCTTCTCCCCTATACTCCCACAACACCCCCATAGCTTCAATTATCATCTTTGTGGATGATCCTCAACTAGATTTATTCAGCCTGTGTCTCTGCTGACTTCCAGGCTCCTCACACCCTCTTCCCCTCCAGATCCTCTCTTCCCCTCAGGGTCCCCTCTTCCCCTCCCTTCCGTTTCCTGCAGGATCTCTCTCTGCACCTGCCTGCCAGATGCTGAAGCTCTCTGTGGATCAAACCAAGAAGAAGAAGGCCTCCTCTGGCTCCAGTGAGTTCAGATTCAGTTCCCTGGGCTACACTAGCTTCCAGCTTCCATCTTTTTGACAAGAATAAAGTCCAATGCCTTGCTAGAATCCCAACTCCTCCTCACCATTCCCGGGGTCTTCAAGGGCAGTGACCCTGGCACAGAAGGGTTTGAGGTGACTCTTGGGAGGTGGGTCTGCTCCACAGGGCGCAAAGACAGCCACAGCTGGAGACCAAGCAGGTGAATCTGGATCTGGGTCCTCTCTGGTTGAGAAAGGCTCTCCCACAAACTTGTAGGGGGCCAGGCTCCGGGGATGCAAGGGCCACGGGGCCTGGGTTCAGGAGCAGGCGGGCGAGGAAGCCCTCTGTGAGCGTCCCCCAGGGGCCAGAAGGAGAAGTCCGTGTCCAGGGAGAAAGGTGGAATGGAAATGAGAGAAAGTGGGCCAGCATTTGAAGGAATCAGGAAATAGGTCAGAACTAGAGAAAGTAGAACTAGATGGAGAGGGAAATCAGGGCCCCAGGGGACAAGGCAAGGAGGGTGGGCACTTCAGTCCTGGGTGAAGAAAAGGGGTTGGGGAGTATTCTGGAGGGGGAATGCAGAAACTCCACGGGGGGGGAGGGGGGCCTGGAGGACTTTGCATTAAACCTGGCAAGGAGGATTGGGATGAGTAAGGAAGCCAACCGAGGCTTCCAAGTCACATGATCCACGAGGTGGAAGACTAGAACATTTTCTCTGGCCCTGGCCACTCCAAAATAAGAATCACCCGGAAGATACAAAGCAATGCCAGGTGTCTCCCCAGTTGGGACCCCGAGAAGTGAGGTCCCAGGTCCAGCCCCTGGCCCTCCGGCAGTCCTTCAAACATGACTCAATCCTGCTCCCCTTCCCTAGGCTGGGGAAAAACAAAGGGCAGAAGGTTCTGATCAGAGCAGCGAAAGTCATTTAGAGTAGGCACTGGAGTCTGGGAAAAGTACATTTTCAGCCGCTGACTGACTGAATTGCCTACTCTGGGAGGAAACTGAGGCGGCTTCCAGGCCAGCCGCCCAGTCAAAGGGGAAGAAAGTCCGAAAGTGACTTATCAAGAAAAAAAAGGTAAGCAAATTACCCGATATCTCAGGAGCAAAAGGGCCAGTGGGGAAGATGTTAATAACAGAGGCAACATCTGTCTTCAGATTAGCTGGAGGAGTCCAGACATCTAGAAATAAAGGAAGGAAAATCAATCAATCCCTGAAGGGGCCAAAGGCTTGCCAAGAACCCACAGAACCCCTGCAGGGGGTTCTTGAGTGCTTTAAAAGCCAATGAGAACTGTGAAAGTAGAATTATATATTCTTCAATATATGCTAAATGGTGCACATTTATTATTATTATTAATATATTAATATTAAATTAATATTAAAGCTCATCCTATAAAAGATATTCGAAATGACCAGGATGGGGAAAGGGAGCGCAGAGCTGATAGTCTGGAGGGGGAAGAGGGGCTGAGGGACTGGAGGAAGAGAGAAAGGGGGGCAGAAGCTCCAGAGTTGAAGAACACACAAGTGGAAGGCTTGGGGTGACTGCAAAGGTTTGATCCTCTCTGAGGGAGGGCTGAGCGGTGGGTGAGGGGCCTCTGAGGGATGTGGGAGTCCCCCAGCCCCAGCCTCTTCCCACCAGGTCTAAGAGCAGGAGTGAGGATGAAAGGCGGGAGAATCTGGCACGGAACTCATTGAGGAGAGGAGGAGCTCCCCGAGATGGGCAGAGAACAGCCTTCTGAACCCTGGTGGATAAATGCGGATTTGCCCACCATAAACATGAGGCCTGTCCACCGAAAGGCCCTCCAAGGAGGAAGCTCAGGGAGAACCTGGAGGGCAAAGGGAGGAGTCCAGGGGGCTAAGGACACTGGATAAAGGTGCAGCTGGTGCTGGGTGGGGAGGGAAGGAAGGGGGAAGGAAGAAGACCAAAGCAAGTCTGTGAACTTGGGGCCCGTAGAGTAGGAGGGTTTGGGGGGTACAGCACAGGTAAGGAGGCAGTAGGGGTAGGGAAGGGGCCAGGGTGGCAGAATCACTGGGAGGAGTAAAGTCTGATGGGGTGTGAAAATGTTGGAAAGAGTCCGGCAGAGCACGGGGTCCACTGAGGACCCCGGGCCAGCCTTGGGACGCCGTGATACTGATTCCTGGCAAGTCTAGCAGGCCTGACTGGCAGCAGGCTGGAGCATGCCAGTGGGTGGCCTGGGGCAATCTGGACAGAAGACAAGAAACAGTGATTTGGGTGAGTCTGGTGGGTGCAGCCTGTCAGCACTGGAGAAGGCCCTGAGGCGAGGCAGAGGCTGAGGCTGGTGGCCTGGAACGTGGGCACCCTGAGAAGCCTTGAGAAGGAGAAGGCCACAGGCCAGGGGATTTCTGTGAGTCTCCAGAAGCCCAATGGGTGTGGTGGCCTGGCAGACCTTGAGGCCACTCAGTGTGCCTGTCTGGGTAGGCCCAAATATTTGTATATTCTGAACCAACCCCAAGAAAGCAAACATTTCCAAACCAGCATTTTCTGGCCTTCTCATTTGTCATTGGACCTCAGACCTCTTCCCTTACATCTGGAGTGGACTCCCCTTTATATCTGAATGTCTCCGTCTGGGCTCCTCCCAACCTTCAGTTTTGCCAGACAGAAACGGGGAGCATTTGCTTTCTTCTCTCTCCTGTCCCTCTCTTCTCTGTCTTTACCTCTTCCTCCCTCCTCCTTTCTCCTTCCTTCTCTCCCTCACCCTTCCATTCGTTCTTCCTTCTCATTTTCTCTTCTCTCCTTCCCTTCTTCTCTCGCCCTTTTTCTCCAGGCTATTCTTTTCCCCTTTCTCTTTCTTCTTTCTCCCTCTCCCTCCTCTCCATCTCTTCACCCTTCCTCCCTCTCTCCCTCTTTATCTTTCCTTTCATTTTTCCTCCTTTGTCTCTGTCTCTCTATCCTCCCTCCCTCCTCATTCTCTTCTCTGTCTCCTTCCCTTTTCATCCCCCCCCCCCCCCGGTACCTTATCCCAGAATGCAGCAAGCAAATGAGGCTGGTGTAAGCAGATTTCTTTCTTCCTTCTTTTCTCCCCATCTCAACCAGGAAAAATTGATGATTTTCAGAAAAAGATCTGCTGTATGTACATGTCCAGGTGCCAGAGAGGGAAATGTATAGACTTCTAGTCCTGGCTTCCTTCTGATTTCCTTTTCTGTGTATTTGCCAACAACTAGAGCTCTTGAAGATACGTGTGACCTGAGGGGACGTATTTTTTTTGGGGGGTGTCACCTTCTGGCTAAATCATGGTTGAAGAATTCCCAAATTTGAACATTTGGGGCATTGGGCAGCAGAAGACTTAATTCCCTTCCCCATGTGGCCCCCACAGCTGATAGACTAGAGCCATGTCACAGGGGGCCAAGAAATCTGGATCTTGGCCACCATTTCCTGATGCTGTTGTGAGTTGCATGAACCTTTAAATTTATCTCCTGGGGGCTGTCAAACCTGGGAGTTGCTTGAGTACTTTATGCATTCCTGCTTCTATTTACCAGCTTCCCTTAGTCCTTTAAATGTTATATACTTTCAGGGAAACAAAGGCAGGAAAGAGGTTGAAATAAAAGACTGTCCCATACCCAATATGCATTTACTACCCTAAGTGCTTCTGTGGGAATTGGGAACCTTGCTGCTCTCATTTGTAAAACTATGAGTAATGTGAGATACAAGCCATCCCATGAATATAGTTAGAGATTTGGGGGAGTACTCCAGAGGGAGCAACAATCCAAATAAAGAAACTGATGCTGTTGGAGTCATCCCCGGGAATGGATCCCATCTGTAGGAGCTCAGGGTCCCAGTCACTGCTTAAACCTTAATCCTTTGCTATTTCCAACTATACATCAGTAACCCAACACCTGGATAAAAATAGATTTGCTTTTCTAGTATGGAAACAAGTCCACATTTCTTCTGCAAAGGCCTGCCCGCTCAAAGCACGGTTAGAAGGCAGGATTCTTGGGACCTGGGACTCTGTCTCTACATTAAAGCCAAGCAGCAGTTGATAATGTTAAGAGAACATTAGGAGGTCAGTGAGACCTCTTACTTCCTGGGTTTCATGGGGACTTGGTACTCAGAGAGAACTGTAAGTCATCTAAGGTTTTAGGAGAGAAAAAGCCTAACCCAAGAGCACAGGCTGAAGACCATGGCAGCATTCCCAAGGTGTACACCCATTACACACTCTTCTCATCTCCCCCAGAATTCCACCAGGGGGCTCCCTCTTCACCATTCACATCATCCCTATTGTTCCCAGCTTGGGACCAGGGATCCACTCTTTATAGTAGGAATCCTCCCTCCAGCCACAGTTTCAATGCTTTTCCTTCATTCTCTGGTTTTCTTTTTCCTCTTCTTAGTCTAACAACCCACTGCAAACTTAAGGTCTGGAGCACTTTGGGTAATCTGTCCCCAGTTAAGTCCAAGACCATTAGGGTTTCGACATCTTCTGGCTCCCCTTCCTCTACCTACTCATTTCCAGAGGCCATGCTTCTGTGGTTTATATTCATAAAAAAGAAAATTCTGAAGATAAAAAAAGAACCAATTCCAATGAAGTTATCTGAAGAAACCAGTATACATGCACAGGGAACTACTAAAGTATTTTTAATTTGTTAAAAAAAAAAGATACAGAAAATCTGGAAGAAAATGCAGGTAATGGAGGGTGACATGACATAAGGGAACCACATCAGGAATACTATTTCTCCAAATGAGCTAAGCTAGAAGACATAGTAAATAGAGTTCTAGATAATGTCCATCAGAGAGGGTAGTTAGTACACTGGATGATTCTCAAGATCCATGAAGTTCTCAATAGGCTGGACTGCCAGGTTGAACTGAATCAGAGGTAAATTAATATAGACAAAGGAAAAGTCATAATCTGGGTTTAAAAAAAAATTACTGTTTCCTCTGCAAAATGGAAGAGAAATATAGTGGACCAACAAATAATCTGAAAAAAGGTGAGAGTTTGTGGACTATGAGCTTATTATGAATTAATAATTAAAAATGGGAATAAATTGGAAATCAAAAGGTGAATGGTATTTTAGGTTAAATTAAGAGGATCTCAGCAGAAGTAGTAGTCTTCTTAGAAATCAGAGCTAGTGACAAATAGTGATTTATTTGAGAAATGCTAGGACACTGATTACTAGGATAAAGTTCCCTATTCAACAAAAATTTTTTGAAAACTGGAAAATAGCTTGACAGAAATTAGGTTTAAATTAACAGCTATGTATACCACTCATACCACAATAAATTCTGAGTGAATACATGACTTAGATATAAACAATCACACCATAAAAAAATTAGTAGAGAATGGAGAAAAGATATAAACATGATCATGGAAGATTAAAAAAATTTCATTCACACATAACACTCTAACACCATAAGTTGCAGAACTGTGACTAATCTGCATAGGTTGAAGGAATTTCCTCCCTTGATTTTCTCTGTACCAAAAAAAATATAGGTATTGTATTTGGAAAAAAAAGAAAGAAAGAATGAAGGCAGGCTGACACACGAACCAAATCAATGCAGAATCAGAAAAGAATCAGTTGTTTGAGAAAAGTCTTTATAAAATGTATCTGTAATAGAGGTAAGATATTTATTTAAGATAAATAAGGAACTGATACAAAATACATCAGGAACAATGAGCCATTATTCATTAGGTAATATAGAGATAGAAATTGGACCTGTGGTATCATTAATATAGATAACTCAGAGAAGAAAACTCCTTCCACCATGAAAATCAGGAGGTGGAGATAAAGAGGAGAACATTCTAGGCATGGGAAGAGCAGAGTTAAAAGATGGAGTGGTTTTATTTTTTTTCTGAAGAATACCAAGGAGACCAGTATCACTGTTAGCAGTGTGTTTACAGAGAGAAGGGGGTAAAGTGTAAGAAGATTAGAAAATTTGGGGTGGGAAGGCTAGGTTATGAAGAGCTTTGAATGCCAGAGATTTTATATTTGATCCTGGAGGGAAGAAGAGACCTGAGCTTTAGGAAAATCACTTTGATGATTTAGCGGAGGATGTATTGGAGTGGGGAGAGATTGAGGCAGGTAGACTTTCCAGCAGAGACTATTGCAATAGTCCAGGTGTGAGGAGATGAGGGTCTGCACCAGGGTGGGGGCAGTGTCAGAGGAAAGAAAGCGGCCTATTGGAAGAGTTGAAATTGTAGAGATGAAATTGACCAGGGATGTTGGAGAAGTGAAATCAGCTAGAAATGGTGAGATCAGGAGAAACATTGCAGAGGTGAAATCTACAAAAGATGCTGCAGAGGTGAAAGGATAAGAGATATCATTGACTAGAGATGATGAGATCAGGAGAAACATTGCAGAGGTGAAATCTACAAGAGATGCTGCAGAGGTGAAATCTACAAGAGATGCAGCAGAGGTGAAAGTGATAAGAGATTTGGAGAGGTAAAATCAACAAGAGATGCTGCTGCAGAGGTGAAATCTACAAGAGATGCAGCAGAGGTGAAAGTGATAAGAGATTTGGAGAGGTAAAATCAACAAGAGATGCTGCTGCAGAGGTGAAATCTACAAGAGATGCTGCAGAGGTGAAATTGACAAGAGATTTTGGAGAGGTGAAGTTGACAAGCCTTAACAAAAACTACAGATACGGTGAGAGATAGTGAAGAATCCAGGATGTCTCATAGGTTGTGAGTCTGAAGAACTAAACTGAAAGGAGTGATAGGAAAGAGGGGTGTGTGTGTGTGGGGGGAAGGAAAACTAAGTTTTGGATATGTTTAAGTTTAAAATGTTTACGGGACATCATATTCAAGATATCTGGAGTCAGAGACATCACAGTTGGAAATGTGAGATCAGAGTTCAGCAAAGAGGTTATAGAGCAGGATAGGTTTTGATTTGAGAATCATCAGCATAGAGATACATAGTAATTAAATCATGGGAACTGATGAGAGCACTACGTGAAGCAGAATAGAGGGAGAGAGAGAGCCTGGAACAGAGACCTGAGGAACAAGAATGCTTAAAAGACATGATCTGGAGGAGGATCCAGCAAAGGTGACAGAGAAGAATCAGTCAGAGAGGGAGAGAGAAAACCATGAGGGGAGGGATAATCCTGAAAAATATAAAGAGGAAGAATACTCAGGAAGAGAGAGTGTGTCTAAGACTACAGAGAGGTCAAGGAGAATGAAGATGGAGAAAAGACAGACCGTTGGATTTAACAATTAAGACATTATTTGTAACTTTCAGTCACAGACTTGGAGACCAAAAGAACCTCTGAAGCCACTTAGTCCAACCCCTTATTTTAAAGAAGAAGCCAAGCTCAATTCTATGCCTTGCCCAATTGTGGAGACAGACCAGTATTTGAGTCCAGATCTCTTATTAGAGCCTCATTGGGCCTCACCACATGCAGAAAGTATTTGTCTCAAGGCATGTGGCTTCTGATTGTTTCTAGGTAAGACTGTGCAGTAGATTTTCTACCACCCCCACTTTTGCCCACTTTTGCATCAAAGGGTAGCAGGTATCTGAGTGTCTGCAGATATGATTTTAGTGATTCTGGGATAAAACTTTCTGTGTCTGTTTTTCTCTCTCTGTCTCTCTTCCCTTCTATCATCATATTCTCTTCATATAAATAGTCATCATGAGTCCTGACAGATGAGGTCACCAACTACTCCACCAAAATGCTGTTTGGCATTTATAACTTGACTTTCTGTTACATAACCAGCACAATTGGGGACTAGACAGTTTTCCCCAAATTCATGGGAATCATGCCCAAAAGATAAAGCAATTTCTGCTCTCTATGAGCTAAGACTTCTAATGATTCTAATGAGGTAATAAATCAAGTAACAAACTGCAGAGAAGGGGAATCCTTCATGAGTTCACTCAGTATCCCTTCCCCACACAGACTCTTGCCCTGACAGGCTACATAAAATAGGGCCTTGAAACAAATTCTTCTCAGCTCCCACTACAACCCCATGCACCATGGAAAGTAGGAAACAGGTTTGCAACAGAACTCAACTTTGTTGATCCCCCATCACCACCACCACCTTATCAAGTGGAAAAGAAAGAAGCTCACTCAAAGGCAAAGGACTTGGTACAAATAGGGGCAATCTCAGAGGGAAGGCCCTAAGATTAAGGATTGAAGAAGGCTTCATGTAAAGGGTGAGACTAGTTGGGACTTGAAGGGAGCAAAGGAAGCCAAGAGCCAGAGATGAAGAGAGAATATTCCAGGCATGGCAAACAGCCAGAGAAAATGCTCTGAGTCAGGAAATAGAGTATCATGTTGAGGAGATCAGTATTACTGAATCACAGAATACATGGAGAGAGAGTAAGAGTACAAGAAGACTGGAAATGTAGAAAGGGGTCAGCTAATGAGGGGCTTTTAAAAAGAAAAATAAGAATTCATATTTCATCTGGGAAGTGAGAGGAAGCCACCAAAGATTTTAAATAGAAGATCATCAAATAAAAGAAAATTTGAGTAACACAAGATTATTGTTCACTCACCAGAAATCACAGGAGGGAATGGAATATGTTCCAAAGAGTAAAGGATCTCAAGATGCAACCCAAGGTGAAATCTGCCCACCCCCCTCCCCAAGAAAAAAACTAGGAGCTTAATCACTAATGAAAAAATAAGGCCATTCAATTAAAAAGAGGTATTTGAAACATTACTACAAAGAAAAATAAATTTAAACAGATTTTTTGCTTTGCAAAAAAGAAATGCAAGAAAGATAAACACATATAACAACCAACGAAGGTGAGGTTATTGAAATAAATTAATCTGAATAAAAAAAAAGAGATACCTAAGCAATTAACAACTATCACCATAAAATATCATTAGTGGGGCCATTAAAAGGTTTCTCTCTAAGAGCTCATATGGAGACAGGGTGAAACCTAAGCTTAAACAGAACAAAAGAATAGGCCTGAATCCCCAAAGATTCTACTTCATCTCACCCTTATCCACAGGTGAACCATTGTTTCTGTGGGACCAAAGTGCAGATTGGCAAGCTACATAAAAAAACAGTAGAAGAAAGTAAGAAGATAGAAGGGGATTTGTGTCTTGTATCCTAATAAAGTCAACAGTTAACAATGAAAGAAAAGCTTCTTTCGCCTTTAGAAGACTCCTCTTCAGGCAGCAATGGAGGAGATGATGAAACATGGAAAGAAAGGTGGAAAGGAGAATTCACTCATCGAATCTGGAGGAACGTGGAAGAGCCTCCTGCAGAAAGGGGTGTTTGAGTTGAGGAAGGAGAGCATGCGGGGCAGGGGGAAAGGCTAGGGCAAAGGTGTGGAGGCAGAAGATGAATTTGCAAAATGAGGGATAGCCAGTAGACCAATTTGGCTGGACCAGAGCAAAGGATAGTCATGTGAGGGAACATTAGAGAGAGAGGAAAGGGCCAGCATGGTGTGAAGGCCAGAGTTTAGGTCTTGGAGTTAATAGTAAACCATTGGGAGGAGCGGGGCTGGCACAGAAGCTGTATTTTGGCATCTCTGGGGAGGGACTGGAGACAGGAAGACCAGTTAGGAAGTCCCTCCAGTAGCATTTCAGCCATCAGATGAGCTTGAGTAATGTGTGAGGGGCACAAAGTCAGACAACAGATTGGGGAGGAGGGGTGTGTGGAGAGTCAGCCAGGAAGGCCACCAACCTGGCAAGCATGGGTGACTGGAAGGATAGCACCGCTTTTAACAAGAACGGGGAATTGTCAATCTGAGGCCACTCTGGCCTCCAACTTCTCCAATGGAAACTGACCCCTCTGCCTCCTGGAAAGCAAGAGTCAGAAAACTGGCATTGGGGGAAGAGTGAAGAGAGCAATCAATAGAAGCAACTAGAATACCCCCAATCTGAGCTCAGTTAATACAACATCTCTCTGGTTAAGAAAGTGAGAAAGTGAGGATCCTGCAATAAAACTGTATGGGGAGCCAGGTTAGAGTTGCATGGCCCAAAATGATGGGGGGAGGAGGGGGTCAATGAGGGGCAGATCCTGACCATACAACTTGGGTCAGTGACAGCAAAATCTGTTGTTTTTTAAAACTGCAAGGAAAATGAGCATGAGCTGGTTATTCAACCGAAGGAAAGGGGAGGAAGGAAAACAAGCATCTATTAAATAGGCCTGCTGGAAGCCAGGTACTGTATGAAGTGCTTTACTAACATTATCATGGATGAGAAAATGGATGATTTTGATTCTATAAGACATAAGATTTGGACCATAAAAATCTTTGTCTTGAAAAGAGCCAGATTGGAGAATATATTTGTAACAAATATGTCGAGTAAAAACCATAATATGTATTATTTATATCATTAATGTCATATATTCCCTAATGGAGCAAGAGTCAGAAAAGTACAGGACTAAGAATTCACACAGGAGAACTTCCAGACTTGAAACAACTTCAGAAGATGCGAAAATGCCCGAGTAAGTGAGAGCAACAAAAATTGAGACAATTTTTCAAAAACCACTATAAACTCAGCAGAATGAGGAAAATAGCCCCCAGTCCTATTCTTTCCCTCATCAGGCTCTGAGACTTGTCTTGTTCCCCCTGGATATCAACTTCCTCGGCCACCCTGTCCAGCATTGACTGCACTTTGACTTGCTCATAGTGGGAGAGCTAGAATCCCTCTGGCTCCCAATGACCTCTTCTGAGCTCTTCCTCTACCACCATCACTCTCTTCTGTTGGGGTTCCTTCATCCAAATATCTCATCACTTCATCCAGATCCTGAGGCGATTATAAGGACCCCCCAGCACCAAGCTCACAAGGCTGTTTCTCCTCCCCTCCTTCTGCCCTCATTCCAGGGAAGTTTAGCATGTGTGTCAATGTTTCTTCAGATGCTCTAATTTCCCAAGACCTCTTTCCTTCACTCCATCCCAGCCACATACAGACAGGTTCACATCTTTCCTGATGAAAGAATAAGCTCTCTTGTCTCTTTGACCACTGCCCAGAACTATTGTTCTTTTTCCCTGTTCAAGAACTCCAAATTTCCTTTAATAGATCATAATTGTCGACCATTCCAGTTCTCTCTTAGACTTACTGCTTTTAAAACCCTTTGTCCTCCAGTTCTTTTGTCATTTCCCCTTCCCTCCCCCTCCTTCATTCTCCTTCCTTCCCTATAGCAATTCAGCTCTATGCTCTCCTCTGCCCTCAATGCCTTGTTGGCCATATCTTGCCAATCTCAGCCTTGAACTGCCTCTTCCTTTCTGCTCACTTTGTGTTCCTCTGTCATCCTCTCCTATTCTCTCTCCTTTCCCCATGCCACATGAAGAGGTGGTTTCTCTCCTTTTCAAGGCAAGGCCTCTTTATGGATGTGATCCCACTCCTCACTTTCTTCAGCACACTGCTCCATCTCTTATCCTGCTCTCTGTCACTGGGATTCAGTCTTTCTGGCTGCTCCTGGATCCTCCCCTGTTGCCTACGAATAGGGTCCAGAAAACCTTACTTGAGATAACTGGCCATCACCTCTAGCTCTTTTCCTTTTTGTGGCCAAACTCTTTGAGAAGGCCATCTACAGTGCCTCCACTTATTGTCCTCTAATATCTGGACTTCAGCTTCCAGCCTCATCCTTTGAAACTCTCCAGCCTCCAATGGTCTCTTAAAAACCTCTTCACCGAATGCCATGGTCTCTTAAAACTGTTATCCTTCTTGACTTCCCTGGAGCATTTGTCACTACTGATCACCTCAGTCAACTAACTTGTCAACAAGGACCAACTTTCTCTGCTAAATAACTGACTTTCCTTCAGGATAGCCATTTTCTGAGATTTTGTGACACTCCTCTGCCTCCTCTTTTGCTTCATCACTCATTCTACACCTACTAACCAGAGGTGTCCCCCAGACTCCGCCCCCAGATCCTTTGTCTCTTCTTCTCTCCATACACTCTCACTAGATGGTCTTATTAGCTCCCATCGGTGAAACACTCCCTAGATTTATGTAGCCGGTCCTAACATCCCACCTGATCTGGTCCACTGTCTCCAACTGGACATCTCCAACTGGGTGTCCTAGACACTTTAAATTCAACAAGTTTAAAACCCAACTCATTTTCTTCCACATGTCCACATCCATGCCCTCCCCTTTTTCTTTCAAAGTCATTATCATCCTTTCATCCTCCCCGGTTTTTAAACCTGGTTTCAGCCCATGTTCAGATCTGAGCCCCCCCCCCCACACGCGGCAAATGGGACATTCGTGGGCTCGGGTGAGCATCGGAGGGGGGCAATCAGGATGAAGAAGGGCCTGGAGTCCAGGCTATAAGGGGTTGAAGACACTGGACACGTTTTGCCAGAGGTGAAGGCTTTGGAAGGGACAGGAAAGTCGTGCACATGGCCGTGAAAGGCCGCCCGCTCTGCTTCCGCTTGGCCCCCAAAGGCAGTAGGGTGGGAAAGGAAGCCCAGAGGCTGCTTTAAGTTCCGGAGGACAGGAGGAGCATCTGGCAGGACCAGCTGCCCAGAGTGGGACGTGTTGCTCGCCCAGGTAAGGCCCCTGCTCGGGACGGCTGGAAGAGAAGCAGGGGGGCAGTGGGCAGCCCGGGACTGCTGGGAGAGAGGCAGGGGGGCAGCGGACAGCACCCTTGCCCGAATGCTGCGGGCTCAGTGCCTCGGACTTTCTCAGGGGCACAGAGTCTCTGTCTCTAGGGGCGGCTCTCCTTGGAGAAGTCTGGGTCTTTGGGGGCCATCCTCAAGGGGCAGGTTTGGGAAGATGTGCCTCCGCCTTACCTCAGCTGCCTCAGTTCCTCTCATCGCCCCAGGCCCTCCCCGCCCCCCAGACCTGGCCCAGCTTCGGCCTCTCGGGCCTCAGCCCGGCCACTGCAGGTAGCGCGTGGGACGTGTCTCCATGGCGACGGGTGGGCGAGGCTATTTAACCTAATTGAATATTCATGAGGTCCTGGCTCCGGCTAGTTCTCCCGGTCCTTCCCTGGTAACGGTTGCTATGCTATCGGCCCGGTCCCGCCTAGGTTACGGACTCCCAGAACGGCAGAGTCCGGAGAGGAGATCCCGAGACCAGGACTAAGAAACTTGGGACCTTTTCTTCTCCGAAGAGCCAGACAGGAGGCAAAGGCGGACGGTTAGGGCCCTAGAACCCAGAGCCCCGAAGAGACCCCAGACTTCGAGGCAGGCCCCTGAAATACCCCCGGCCCAGACACTGAAGCTTGGGGGATTCGGGTCATGGAGCCCGGAGCTTCCCTCCTTCCTGAGACCAGCGATGAGAAAGCCAGAGGTCCCTTCTACGACCTGAGAGTGGGAGCCCCGAATCCCCCTTCTACTGGAGACTTAGTCCAAAGCCAAGTCTCCTTCCCCTCCCAAATATCTCTGAGCCGCTCCCCCTGCCTGAGATTTAGGAGACTGCCATTCCCTACTCCCATCTGAGATAATGGAGCCCCCAGACTTTCTGTCCCCTCCATTTTGGAAATCAAGACCTCACCCCATATGAGGAAATAATCCTTGTCCCCCCAGTTTTTATTTGGAACCTTGAGTCCCTTCCCTAAGACCTCTCCCAGGGTCTAGGAATCCCGAACCCCACCTCTACCACCCAAAAGAAACCAGAATCACTGACCAACTCCTTCCTACCCAGACCAGTGAGGCTCCACCCCAACCCGAAGCCCCTCCCTGGAGAGAAGGTACTCCAGGCCTCCCTACCCATTCAGTCCCAAGCTGAGATAAGGAATCCTAAGGTCCCCTCCCCATCCTTGGACTTTGGAGTCCTGGGACCAACCCTCCACCTGAGACTTGGGAGTGCTGACACCCTCCCTGCTAGGAAACCTGGGGGGGCTTGAGTTATTGCCCCTGCTTGCAGCTAGGAACCCCAAGTCTCCCTGAAGAAGCCCTGAGCCTTACTCCACAAGAGAGATAGGAAGGCTCCTACTAGTAGCAAGAAGCATGAGACTGAGTGCAGGAGCTTCCCTCCAGCCCCAGCCCAGCCCAGCCCCTACCTCTGAGAAGAGGAACCCTGAAACTTTGTAGCTCTGAGCCCCCCTGCCCCCAGAGTGGGGCCAGCAATTCCAAACCACTTCTATCTGAAATTTCTGGGATCTCAGACCCATCTATTTAAGCCCAGGATCCCTGACCTCTTCCCCCGCCTCTCTAGGCTTGAGATTGGGAGCCCTGGAACAATGATCTTCCCCCCTGAAATCGAGGAGCTGTGAGCCCCTTCCCCTCCATAGGCCATGATCTTTGAGCTCTACCCTCTGTGACCAAGACCTCTAAAGCTGTGGCTTTGCCCTTCAGTCACTTTCAGTCTTGCTCTTGTGACCCCATTTGGGGTTTTCACGGCAAAGATACTAAAGTGATTTGCCATTTTCTTCTCAGCTCATTTACAGAAACTGAATTATGTGACTTGTCCAGGGTCACACAGTTAGGAAGTGTCTGAGTTCAGATTTGAATTCGGGAAGATGGTGAGTCTTCCTGACTCCAGACCCAGCACACTGGGCATTATTGTGCTACCCAATGGCCCTAAAAATCCCATGAGACTCTTCCATTCTGCCCCTTCCCCTGCCTTCATTCTGCTACCAACCTCCCACTGGGAAATCACGGCCTCTGTAATTTGTCCCCTTCTCCCTGCAACCCCCTTCTGGGTGGGGCAGTTTCGCCACTCCAGGAATTGGCCTGAATCAACTCATTGTTGAAGAGAGCCGGGTCCATCAGAATTGATCATCGCTTGATCTTTTTGTTGCCCTGTACAATGTTTTCTTGGTTCTACTCATTTCACTTAGCATCAGTTCAAGTAAGTCCCTCCAGTCCTTAAGGTGGAAAAATTAGGACAGTAATCTATTATTGGGAAACAATGGTGGAGTTGTGAGCTGTTCCAACTGTTCTGAAGAACATTTTGGAACTATGCCCAAAGGGCCTTCAAACTCTGCAGACTCTTTGACCCAGCAGTGTTTCTATTGGGCTTATATCCCAAAGAGATCTTAAAGGAGGGAAAGGGCCCCACATGTGCAAGAATGTTTGTGGCAGCCCTTTTTGTAGTGGCAAGAAACTGGAAACTGAAAGGATGCCCATCAGGAATGACTGAATAAGTTATGTTGTGGAATACTATTTTTCTATTTTCCCAAATCCCTTCCAACATTTATCTTTTCCAGTCACCTTAGCCAATCTGAGAGATGGGTAGTGGTACATCAGAGTTGTCTTAATTTGAATTTCTCTCATCAATAGTGATTTGGAGCATTTTTTAATATATTATACAAAGGATTAGAAACGAAATAAATGAATGGAAATTCCTTTGTTAAGTACTTGCTATGGACCAGGCAATGGGGATACAAATACAAAACTTAGAAAGTCCTTGCCTTCAGAGAGCTTACAATCTATTGGGGAAAGGCTGAATAAATTGCACTATAAGAAATGAAGGGGACTAATTCAGAGAAACTCGGGAAGACTTATCTGAACTGATGCAGAGTGAACAGAGCAGAGCCAAAAGAACAATTTACATGGTGCAATAATCACGTGCAGGCCAAAAAACAGCTTTAAGAAGCACAGGTGGTCTATTAAAACATTCACCAGTAATAGGGGCTTCAAAAGCCTAATGGTAAAACACACCTCTCACTCTGTCACATTGCTCTAGAGAGCTGGACCAAAATAGATGTTCTTGGACTGGGCTCAGATATCGATTTGTTTTGTTGTACTATTCACATTGCAAGGTTAGTGGGGGTACTGGATATGCAAAAAATAAGAGAAGAAGGGCAGCAGTGGCCCAGTGGATACAGCACCAGCCCTGAAGTCAGGAGGATCTGAGTTCAATCTGCCCTGACACTTAATATTTCCTAGCTGTGTGACCTTGGGCAAGTCATTTAACCCCAATTGCCTCAGCAAAAAAAAAAAAAGAGACTTTTTTGGAATAATTTTTTGTCATTTATTTCTACATCAAAATTTCTCCCAGCATGCCTTCCTTTCTCCCTCTCAGAAAACCATATTGCAAATAGTAAAAAGAGAAAAAGAGAAAAGCAAAACTGGTCAGCACATCACAAAGGCTGAAATTTCCGTGCCATGTTCCTGGAGAAGGATTGCCTTTCCGCAAAGGAGCAGGTTGCAGCAGAGTTTCTTCTCCCTTCTCTCCTTGGGGATAAGCTTGTTCTCTGTAACTTTGTAACATTCACTACACAGTTCTGTTACTATGTATAATGTTCCCTTGGCTTCACTCTGCATTAGTTCTCTGAATGCATCTGTCCCTGCACAGTGGCTAAATCACTGACCCTGAAACCAAGAGGACCTGAGTTCAAATTTGACTCTCAGACACTTCCTAGCTGTATCACACTGGGTGTGTCATTTAATCCCTGCCTCAGGTTTCTCATCTGTAAAATGGGAAGGATAGCATCTATGTTCCAGGGTTGTTGTGAGGATCAAATGAGATACAATTTGTAAAGTGCTTAGCACAGTGCCTGGCACATAATAGATGCTATATAAATGTTGGCTACATTGTTTCTTACATGGCAGTAGTATTCTATTACATTTATATAATAAGGAGCATTTATATAGGGCTTTAAGATACTTTAAAAATAATTTGTTATATCCATCTAACAACCGTGGAAGGCAGATACAATTATTTTCCTCCCTTTGTAGATGAGGAACCTGAGGCTGAGGGAGATTAAGTAGTTTGGATCTTCCTAACTCCAAGCCAGATGCTATTTACTGCATCAGCTGTATAATCATTTCCCAATTGGTTTTTTATCAATGGTGTCCTTGGGGTAGATAAAATAATTTCTGGTTTATAGGCTATAGACAGTTTAATCATTTTATTTGCATAATTGCAAATGTTTTTTTAAAAATTATTATATTGATTCATACTCACCTACAATGCACTAATATGCCTATCTTGCTACAACTGATTCATAATTGACTATTTCCATCTTTAGTCATTTTTGTTCATTTGAGTAATTGTGAGATGAAATCTTAAGCTTATTTTGATTTACATGGCATTATTAGTGATAAGCTTTCCATCTTTTGAGGATTGTTCATCTCTTCTTACCACTTATCTGCTGAAGAAGAGGTTTTGATCCTCTGTATCTGTATATCTAGTTGTAGATAATTGATAATTGGTTCCATATATGGGATGTCAAACCCTTATCAGAGAAATTTGATGCAAACTTTTCCTTATTCATCTAATGCCTTTCTTATCCTGGGTGCATTAATTTAGTTTGTGAAGAAGCTTTTTGGTTCCATGCAACTGAAATTATTTTATTTTTTGTAATTGCTTTTATCTCTTTTTTGGGTAAGAATACACCTGTCCCTTTCTCTCCTGAGATGGCATTGGTCTCTAGTTCTTTGTTTCTTTATCCTCCCCATGTTTGATATTTGGACCACTAGGTGGTGCCACAGTGAATAGAGCACCTAGACTGGAGTCAAGAAGAGCTGAGTTCAAATTCAATTCAGACACTAGTGGTGTGATACCTGCATATAGCCATTTGTTTTGTCATTTCTTTTTTTAAAGGCCTTTTATTTTCAAAACACATGCATAGAACATTTTCAACATTCAGTCTTGCAAAACCTTGTGTTCTAAAGTTTTTCTCTCCTCTCACCCCCTCCCCTAGATAGCAACTAATCCAATATATGTTAAACATGCAATTCTTCTACATATATTTCCATTATTCTATACATATTCCATACCTATTCCACTTATCATGCTGCACAACAAAAATCAGATCAAAAAGGAAAAAAAATGAGAAAACAAAATGCAAGCAAACAAAAAGAGTGAAAATGCTATATTGTAGTCCACACTCAGTTCCCACAGGCCTCTATCTGGGTGTAGATGGCTCTCTCCATCACAAGACCATTGGAACTGGCCTGAAACATCTCATTGTTGAAGAGAGCCACGTCCATCAGAATTGATCATTGTATAATCTTGCTGTTGCCATGTACAGTGATATCCTGATTCTGCTCATTTCACTCAGCATCAGTTCATGTAAGTCTCTTCAGGCCTTTCTGAAATCCTCCTCCTGGTTGTTTCTTACAGAGCAATAATATTCCATAACATTCATATATCATCACTTATTCAGCCATTCTCCAAAAGATGGGCATCCACTCAGTTTCCAGTCTCTTGCCACTACAAAAAAGGCTGCCACAAATGTTTTTTTTTACACGTGGGTCCCTTTCCCTCCTTTAAGATCTCTTTGTGATACAAGCCAGTAGAGACACTGCTGGGTCAAAGAGTATGCACAGTTTGATAGCCTTTTGAGCATAGTTCCAAATTCCTTTCCAGAATGGTTGAATCAGTTCACAACTCCACCAATGTATTAGTGTCCCAGTTTCCCCACATCTGCTCTAATATTCGTCTTTTCCTGTCACCTTAGACAATCTGAGAAGTGTGTAATGTTACCCTACAGTTAACTTAATTTGCATTTCTCTGATTAATAGTGATTTTTGAGCACCTTTTCATATCACTAGAAATGATTTCAATTTCTTCATCTGAAAATTGTTCATATCGTTTGACCATTTATCAATTGGAGAATGGCTTGAATTCTTATAAATTGAGTCAATTCCCTATTTTAGAAATGAGATCTTTATCAGAACCCTTGAATGTAAATTTTTTCTCCAGTTTATTGTTTCCCTTCTAATTTTGTCTGCATTGGTTTTGTTTGTACAAAGCCTTTTAAATTTAATATAATCAAAATTATCCATTTTGTATTCAATAATGTATTCTAATTCTTCTTTGACCACAAATGCCTTCCTTCTCCACAGATCTGAGAGGTAAACTTTGCTCTAACTTGTTTATAATATCACCATGTCTAAATCATGAACCCATTTCGACAGTTTTGTAATTTCAAAAAATGAGTTGGAGAAGAAAATTACCAAGAAAACCCTAAATAGGGAGTCACAAAGGTCAGATCAGGACTGTGTGTGTGTGTGTGTGTATAAACATAAAAAAGAAAGAGCACTTTCCCCCCTCAGTTTTTGACAAAATAAAATATTTAATTCCTATTAGAAAAGAAATACAGAAGGGGACACAAATATGGCAATTCTGCTATTGCCTTGTTAAATGTATTATTACATATATGTAAATGTGCATTGTTAAAAATTGTTCACAATAGAAGCTTGTAGTTTATTATACAATCCTTTTTCTTTGTATATTGAAATGTTTTTGATGATTTCATAATTTTTAAAACAAAAGAATTATTTCAATAGTTATGTGTATAATGGATTAGAGTAGGGAATTACAGTGATGAAAGGGATAGTTTGAGAGAAACTTGGAGACTTGCATGAAGAAATTCAGAATGAAGTGAGTAGAGGCAGGAAAACAATTTATACAAGGAAATGAACCCCTTTGAAAGATTTCAGAATATTGATTAATGCAATGACCACCCATGATTCCAGAGTAATGATGAGGAAGAATATAACTCACTTCCTGACAAAAAAGTGATAGATTCATGCAGAATGAAATATATATTTTTAGGCATGGCCAACGTGGAAATTTGATTTGCTTGATTATGCTATTTCTTTTGATTTGTTTAAACTTAAATACAAAAAGACAAAAAAGAGGATCATTTCCACATATATAACACAACATAAAAAGAGGATTCAACATAAAACCATGAATTTCCATTTCACAGTTTACTTTTTGTGGAAAAATGTAATAATGACTACATATTTTCAAAGCTACCCTGTATTTCTGTGCTTCTGCCATGCTTTCTTTTGTTCTTTGATGTATACTTTTTTTTTCTCCCTCCCCACTCTGCCCCAGAGAAGGCTACCATAAAACACAGATATGTCTATGGATATGTAAAACTGTGCTATACATACTTCAATTCTTTCTCTAGAGGTAGATAGCATCTTTCTTCATAGATCCTTTGTACTTAATTTGAGTATTTATAGTACTCAGAATAATTTGGTTACAATTACTCTTTCAACATGATTGTTGTTACTACATCCAATGTTCTCTTGGGTTCTATTCATTTTTTCATTATTTTGTCCAAGTTTTTCTATCCACTGGCTCATTTCTTACAGCCCATTCTACTACTCTAGTATTCCACCACACTCATATAACACAACTTCTTCAGTCATTTCCCAATGGATAGACATGCTCTCAATTTCCAGTTCTTTGCTTCCATAAAATCCTTACATCTCTCTGTAATGTTAATCCTCATTTCACAGATGCTTAAAATGAGATTAAAACGTTTAGTGGCTTGCTCAGTGTCACACTGACCTAAGAATCCAAGGTAGCATTTGAATTCAGAGCCTCCTGACTCCAAGCAGAGTACACTCTATCCCCTGAGCTTCATGGCTGCCTGGATACAGAACTAAGAGAATTGCTGGTTGTTAGTCAAGCCAACAATATGCTCATCTCCTTTCATACTTCTCATCCCAAGGCAGTCACATCTGTCAAGCACCTTGGCCGGGAGTTTCTGGACACTACAAGAACCACATCTCCTCTGCTGAATTAACTTGGTTAGAAAGCTTGAGAGGAAGCACCCATCCCAGAAAAATCCCCAAATGTAATAATATAATCCCACATAATCAAATCTTATCAGACAAGGAGGCACCTGAGGGGTCCAGACCTAAGCAGAAACTCTTTTCTTTCATGCTGCAGAGTGATTTCATGAACAAGGTTAATTTCATCTTGCATTTCATCATCATCGTCATTGCCATTGCCATTGCCATTATCATCACTCTCCTGATACTCAGTGGGCGTGGGGGATCTCTTAGCTCATTTTAAGATTACATTTGGATGGCTTAGGGTGACAAAGGAGGCCCAGTAATTTATCATCAAAACTACATTCAGTTCTACTACTCTCTGTCACCAGAAGCTGAGAGAGAGAGATGTTTGGTCAGAATTGGGCCTGAAGAGATTGAGTCACTGTCTTCATGCTGCCTTTTTAATATTCTTTCTTTCTGCAGTTCTAATTTTCTCTGGATTCCAAACCTTTTCTGCTTCTTTTCACAGCTAGCTATTCAAGTTTGCTCAAATGTGGCCTCCAAGGCCTAGCTTTCTTTCCAAAGCTGGTGAAACTCATGGTGGAGGACAGCTCTCGATTGGTTACTGGGCACATCAATGTCATCACTGCCTTTGGAGGCTTCCACAACACTTCCTGGCACAGATACAGAGCCAGATCCCAATATGCTCGCCCAGATCTGCTCCAATTATTCCTAATATCATAATCTCTATAATAATTCAGGTGTATATTTGGATGTTTTTCCATGAATAAAAATAGAAACTTCTTTCTCATTGTTATCAGATACTGAGTCCCTTTGAGTAATTAGAAATGGTTGATTTGATAAAGTAGAAAAATCCCCTATTCCCACTATTAGTTTCCATATTAAATATCTTACTCTTTTTGGATCAAGTTACCAACTATACAATGTATGCAAAGATACAGATATTTCTGTCACACAGACTCTGGGTTCACTCAGTCATCCTCTAGTTGCATTGTCACTTTGGTCCCCACAGCTCTCTTACTTCTCCCCTCAGTGTTCTAGGGTAATCCTGAAATTCTGGGGGTTTTCCCCCTAGTACTGTGGTTCATGAGCACCCATCCAGCATATTCTTCCCAATATCAATCACCAATCACCATGTCTCCAATACCAAGCAATCAATTAGAAGCCATTTGTTTTTACAGAGAGAGATTGAGATCCTGAGAAAGCCTAGCAATGACTGAAGTTCAACTGCCTCCCGAAGTGGGATATTGATACTTAGACTCTTAGTCTCTAGGCAGAGTGAAGGCAACACACCTTCCTCCCACACCCCTTCGGCTTCATTTCTGGGTGTGGTGTAGCTAATGGATGAGCTTTTTATTATGAAACACTGCCTCTGGTCTGCCAAGATGGTTTGCTGCTGGGCTTGTCTAAGCAAGTCACTTCTCAAAGCTGGCATCAGCTCCTTGGCTCACCCAGATCCAGTTGGGCTTCTGAAGTCTCCTCAGATCTTTCAGGGCTCACAAAATCATGCTACCATTCATGCCGCCCTAAGATCAGGAAGGAAGGGCCACAACACAGAAGAAATAGAGGTGTTGGTAAGCAGGGACTCTGCCATCCAGCTGCTTCCAGTCGTTCTTGCCTAGGGAAGAAACTGTGGCTCAGATGAGCCTGAGCATTTGTATGTACATTCAATTCTGATTCAGGGGCCAATTAAAAGAATTTTCATCTCCTATATCATGAGCCATTGATGAAGTAACATTGATGTTCCTTGAGGAACAGAAGACCCCCTCACAGGCCCTGAGGAGGGCAGGCAAAGGGCTCCCTATTCCCATTACACATTTCTGGAAGCAAGCACAGACCTCCACTTAGGTTGGTATCAAGAAGAACATAGTGCACACAGTCTAAATCCTCGGCTTCATTGACCAGTCCCTCTACTGGATTTCCAGTATTTAATCTGGAAGAAACAGGACAGTCAATCACTTTAGATCTCACTGTTATGACACTTGCAAGATCACAGCTTGGTTTATCTCAAGATACCATCCTCTTCATGAGGTGAAAGCAGTTTCTTCAGAAAATCTCTCCATCTCCTATCTCTGTCTTCTCCATTTTCTTTCCATCTCCCATCTGTCTTCTCCATTTTCTCTCCAGCCACAAAAGGGACATTGTCTCTTCACTATAAAACAGGAAAGACCATTCTCACCAGAAAAAGTCTTCCCTTCTTTCTCTTTATTCCATAGTTTATCTCAGGTGTAGAGAGAAAGAGACAGATGAGGAAACTGATGCCCAGGGAGGGGGAGTAATTTGCTCAACATCACTCACACAAATGTTGAGTGTCCAAACTGAGTTGTAAACTCAGTTCTTCCCAACTGGTGTTTATTCCTCTTAAAAATAAAACCCCACAGTTAGGATTATAACTACAAACTGCCAGATAAACTGCCTTTTTTTCCTTCTGCATTCCATCTAGTTACGGTAATAGTAGCAGCAGTCTCTATGGGAGAAACTTTTGTACATAACCGTTTATACTAAAATAAATAAATGCAAAGTGTGGGCTAGGAAGGGTTATTTTATTTATTTATTTTTTTTTTTTTTTGCTGAGGCAATTGGGGTGAAGTGACTTGCCCAGGGTCACACAGCTGTTTCGTGTCTGAGACCAGATTTGAACTCAGGTCCTCCTGACTTCAGGGCTGGTGCTCTATCCACTGCGCCACCTAGCTGCCCCTTAGGAAGGGTTATTTTTAACATAAATATGTATATATAAAACCCAAACCAAAAGCTAATATTATTTGAAATGGAAGAACATTACAAACTTACCAACAAATATGTTAAAGGAAAGAAAACCCTGGCTGCCATCCCAAGCCTTGTAGTTGAGAGGGATGAACTTTCCCCTTAGTTCTGAGGATGCTTTGGGACTATTGTGAGATTTGAATGGGCTTCATTCTGGCCCAGGAGTGATGAAAGGGATACATATTGTCTACAAGGGACAGGAGTGAGAAGTTAAGGTTCAGAACATAGGAGTTTCCTGGTGGCCCCAGCAGTGGAATGGGATCTCTGGACTGACTCATGGTTTACCAGGCTGAACCAGAAAGAATGGACAGAACAGGGCAATGGGCAAAAGAAGAAAGGGAAAGGAGAAAGTGGAAGTGAAATCAGAGTATGGCGAACAAGGGAGAGGGTATTGTGGGCCATGATACTTCTAAAGGCATCTTGGAACAGAAGATGAGCTAATGATCCTAGTTGTACCTATCTTTTTCAAATACTTAAAGAAGCTCCAGAAAAAAAGGCCTGATTTTCCCCATTTTCTCCTTCATCTGCCTGCCCAGTAATTGATACTCATATATTCTGCTTGCTTCTTTTACCCAAATGTTTCTTGTATCCTGACTTTTACTTCAGATATAAAGAGGCCTGGGGTAGCTAGAAATACGCAAATATTTAAACTAAGACAGAGTGCCAAACCTCTTCAGAATGTTAGCAATTTTCTAACTGGGGACTCCAAGTTATGGTGATTATATTGATAATTTTTAATCTTATCTAAGTTCCATAAAAAAGAAAGAAACTACATGGGCCTAAGGATCACCACATTTCTTCTAGGCTGAAAGGTGAGCTAATTATAACAGAATATGGCTAATTAACTATCTATCCAGAAGGGGGCTATGGAAGAGGGGACCATGTCTAGAGAAAAGACTACATCCTAGACTTCTCCCTAGAAGAGAGATAGGAAAAACATGAAAAGAATTCATCTTTGCCCCTATCAAGTAGAGAGAAAGGGGCAGAAAATGCTAAGTCCCAGCCAGCTAACCACAGTGATATCCATAGTTGTTGTACTATTATACTACCAGCTTCAAAATCTCCCCCACAAAGACTAGAGATGATGCTCCTGTATCTTTAAGAGACAATGGAATCTTGGAATGACAGGTTTTCTGTCATTTTATGAGGCATGTTGGGAGACTGGGAAATAAAATTTTGGAGATTTATTTGAGAGAAACATGCTGAGAAAGGTGAAGAGAGGTTTTTTTGGTGAGATAACTAACTCATATTGTGAAGCATCAACAGGAGAATTTGGGGGAGACTTTTCTTGTTGAGAGTCAAAATGGCTGGGACTGTTTTAATAATTAAGAAGTTAGCATTTCTACTGATGGTCAAAGGTAACTTTATGATGATATTGTCTGCAAAAAGGATAATTTCATTCTCCATATCTTTTTCTTTCTTTGCTTTCTCTTGTGTTATTAACATCACTAACGTATGGCATCAAATCACACTAGTAGTTTTGAGGGTCAACTACAGTCACAGTCACATGTAGCCCAATCAGACTTTCTCTAATTGCTAATGGCACATTTTTGGAATTCTCATTCTGGGTTCTAAGGTAATCAAAGGGCATGTTCTGGTAGTTCTACGTTAATTATAAAAATTTCTGAATCTTAGTAATGTCCTAAGTCCCCACCTCCTTTTGTTAAGTATCATATATTTGATAAATTGAAGAAACCTCTTTTGCTCATTTCTAGATAAGCCAGAAATAGAAGCACGTGAAAAGAATAGTTTGAGAAGCTACAGAATGCCAAGAATTTTTTTTTCTGTTTTTGTATTGTTATTTTTTTCATTGAATAAACATTTATTTTCTCTCCCTCCCTTTTGGCTCCCAGTTTATTTTTATTTTTTAAAAAAGAATAGCTTTTCGCTTTTCAAATAAATGCAGATAGTTTTCAACATTCACCCTTGCAAAAACTTGTGTTCCAAATTTTTCTCCCTGTTCCCCTAAATAGCAAGTAATCTAATCTAAGTTAAACATGTGCAATTCTTCTAAATGCATTTCCAAATTTATCATTCTGCACAAGAAAAATCAGATCAAAAGGGGGAAAACTGAGAAAGAAAAAACAAGCAAACAACAAAAAAAGTCAAAGTATTATATTATGATCCACATTCAGTCTCCACAGTCTTCTCTCTGGATGCAGATGGCTCTTTCTATCACAAGTCTATTAGAATTGCCTGAATCACTTCATTGTTGAAAAAGAGCCAAGTCCATCACAGTTGATCATCACATAATCTTGTTGTTGTTGTGTGCAATATGCTCTTGGTTCTACTTGCCTCACTCTGCATCAGTTCATATAAATTTCTCCAGGCCTCTCTGAAATCACCTTCCTGATCATTTCTTACAGAACAATAATATTCCATAACCTTCATATACCATAACTTATTCAGGCATTCCCTGACTGATGGGCATCTACTCAGTTTCCAGTTCCTCACCACTACAAAAAAGGCTGCTATAGACATTTTTGCCCATGTGGTTTGTTTTTCCTTTCTTATGATCTCTTTGGGATATAAAACCAGTAGAGACACTGCTGGATCAAAAGGTAGGCACAATTTTATAGCGGCCCCCATTTAAAAGAGAAAAAAATGTAATGCTGTAACAAGTATACATTGTCAAGCAAAGATTTTTTCCCCCTAATTGTCCATGTCTGAAAATGTACATCTTATTTTGTGTTGTGTCGTTCAGCCTTCATTTTCAGAGTACCAATGACAACTTGATATGATGGGAGATGACTTGGAGCACAAATTGGATTTGTGAGGCATAGTTGTACAAAGTCGTCAGCATTACTATCTCCTCCAGAATCATCGAAGCCCAGTGGCAAGATAAAAGTCAAGACCAATGGCCCAGGATGCACTGAATGACTTTGGCATCTTTGCTTTCTGAGCAGCTCGAAGTGCTTTGTAGTGCCCGTTTCAGCTGTCTTCATGGTTGTTGGAACAAACTGTCCTCATTTGCCCATTCCACCAGGACAAGGCTTCACATGCTTGGAAAAGACATCTCCTAAATCACAGATTAGTTGAGACCCCTCAGTTATCCTCAATCTGGTTTAGTCTGTCTATCAAAACAGTTTTCCTGGGTGTGGCCACTGAACAGGTTCCAGCTTGTTGGAGTCATGAGTGAGAGTTTGGTGACAAGTGGACACCAAAGTTGGAGAAGTAACTCTTCCCCCCAGGAGCTAGTTCATTCATACTATTGTCTTTGATTTGATCAGAATTCTTAAGTCTTTCAAAGTTGTCCACCTTTCCAATCTTGTCCTATAAATTTAATGGTTCCTTTCACTTCACTTGGTAACAGTTCACATGAGTTTTCCCAGATTTCTCTGAAATGGATTCTCCCACCATTTCTTCCAGACCAATAACATTTGATTATGTTAACATATCACAATCTGTCCAGCCATTTCCCAATGAAATGCTTAGTTTCTAGTGCTGACACCATAAAAAGGCCTGTTATGAATATTTTCATACTTATGAATCCTTTCCCACTTCCCTTGATTTCTTTGGGTTATAGATTTTGTAGCAGTGTAGCCTGGTCATGCTACTTGTTCAGTAACTTTAGGGACACAGTTCAGAATGACTGGACTAATTTACAGCTCAATCCATAGTGCATCAATATGCCCGTTTTCCTGCTGCCCCTCCAACATTTTGTCATTTTCCTTTTTTGTCAACTTCACTACTTTGATGTGTGTGAAGAGGAATCTCAGAGTTACTTTAATTTGCATTTTTCTAATTTGTTATTGTTTTAGAGCATTTTTGTATGTCTGTTGATAGCTTAGGCTTCTTCCTTTGAAAACTTGCTGTTCATATTCTTTGATTATCCCTTGGGGAATGACTCTTATTCCTACATATTTTAATCAGTTCTTCATATACCTTGGAAATGAAACATTTATTAGGAAAACTTACTGCAAATACCACTCACCTCCACTTAGCCAATTCCCTTCTAATTTTGGTTGTGTTCTTTGCTTCTGCAAAATATTTTAAATTTTATGTAAAAAAGAATTATCCATTTTTTTCCTTTGGTAATTCTCTAAATCTTTGAAGAGTTTTTGGTTTGTTTTTGTTTTTATAAAAACTTCTGGGGAAACTGGAAAGGCGTTTGGAAGAAATTTAGGTTAGATCAACATTTTATACTATACAATATGTCAAAATAAAGTTAAAATAGATGTGAGACCTGATTATTTAAAAAAAAATCATGCCATAAAAAATGAGGAATGAAAGCGATCAGCTACTATTCACAGATAAGAAAAGGAGGCAGATTTTTAAAACTCGTCAACAAAGGAGATCATAAAAGATAAAACAATTTTGATCATGTACAATTTCAAGTTTTTGAGCAAATGAAATCAAAGATGGAATTAAATGAAAATTAGCTGAGGGTGGTGGTGGTGGTGGAAATTACTTAGATCAAATATCACTGGGTTAAAAGCCTGATATACAAAATATACAGGGAACTGATCCAAATACATATCTCTGAACCACTCCCAAACAGAGAAGTATTCTTAGGATATATCCACAGTTTTCAAAAGAACTGATAGCTTAAAATAACCATTTGAAAACATGCTTAAGATCACTACTAATAATTAATGTTTCATTAATGAGCAAATTAAAAACAATTCTGTGGTTTTATCTCATACCATGCAAAATGCTAATGATTAAAAATATATGAGAACAGTCAATGATGGAGAGACCCTGGGAATTCAGACAAACAATCCATACCTCTGAAGATTGTTGTGGTGCTGTGAGGTGGTCCAACAAGTCTGGATTTCTATTAGGAATTATGTTAAGAACAGCAACAAAACTGTCTGTACCACTTGACCCAGAAATCTCACAACTGGCCTGATATTCTAAGGAGGTCAGAGATAAAAACAATATTTACCTAAAAATTTTGAGCAGCATTCTTTATGTTCATTGATAGGACAATTGTCAATTTAAAAATTAACTTGATTCAATCAAGTAAAATGCTCCTATCTGGGATCTTTTATAGTGAAATGTCTATATAAAACGTGATTTCTTTCAGGAGGTGAGTGATGAGTTCTTTCCATTTTTATTTTCCCTTTTGGTTCTAAGTACTTTATCAAGTTTCTTTTTTTCTTTTGCTGAGGCAATTGGAGTTGACTTGCCCAGGGTCACACAGCTAGGTAGTGTTAAGTGTCTGAGATCAGATTTGAACTCAAGTTCTCCTGCCTTCAGGGTTGGTGCCCTCATTTCTTTTTACATATTTCTTCAGCACAGTCTATTCTTTGCCTGGGAATACATGTTATATATATATGAGAGAGAGAGAGAGAGGGAGAGAGAGAGACAGAGAGAGAGAGAGAGACAGAGAGAAAGAGAGAGAGAGAGAGAGAGAGAGAGAGAGAGAGAGAGACAGACAGAGACAGAGAGACAGAGAGACAGAGAGAGAGAGGATATTGAAGAACCTAGCATCAGAAATTATAAACACAATGGTGGCTATAACTGAGGCATTTGATGCTTTTGTTTTTAAATCAAATATGGGAGTTTTGAGAAAGGGAAGAGACCATGGTGTGTATATAAGAAGCCAGACAAAAAGAAAGCAGCCAGAAGATGGAGAAAAGACAGTGGAAATGATATAGGGAGGTAATTGCTGGAAAATAAATAATTCTATTTTGGTATTTAATTGGGATTGATTTCTAAATTTGTTGACTTTCATTTTTGGATTTCTTGACCAATTTGTTGATCTGTTCTTTCTCTATTTTCTTGATGAAAGTGCTTAAAGGTATAAATTTTTCCTTAACTGCTTTAGCTGTACCTGATAGGATTATATTCCATTTTTCTGAGTAGGTAATTCTTGGCTGTACACCTTATCTTTGGGGTTCTAAAAGAGTATAATCCAAGCTCTTTACTTCTTTATAGTGATAGTTGCTAAATTTTGAGTGATGCTGATTGCATTTCCTTAGGACTTAAATTCTTTCTTCCTAGCTAGACACAGTGTTTTTTTCTTGAGTTGCAAAACTCTCAATTTTGGCTACAATATTCCTGCGAGTTTTTATTTTGAAAGAAGTGACTTTGTTATATTTCGACTTTGCCCTCTGGTTCTGAAAGATGTGGGCAATTATTTTATGATTTCTTGAAATGCTAGCTAACTTTTCCTAGACCATCTTTTTATTTTAATGAGGTTCATTATAGTTTATTCTACTTTCTCCCTCCCCTCAGTCTTTTGACTTTTAATATTCCTTGTTGTTTTTAAAGAGAAATCATTAACTTCTGTCTGGTCCATTATAATTTTCCCAGGAATTGGTTACTTGGTTAAGATTTTATACTTCTCATTCTAAGTTGTTCATTCTCATTACAATTTTTTCTTCTATTGTTCTCATTCTTTTCCATTTTCCCCCCAGTCCTGCCTTTTATATTTTAATTATTTCTTCTAACATTCTCATTTAATTTATATAATGTTTTAATTTTCTTTTTTTTTTTTTTGACTCTTACTTTCTCTCTTCCAGTAATTCTCATTGAACTTTGTACCCAAGCTGTGTTTTTCATTGAAGTTTGATTTGTAGATGTTTGGTAATTATTCTCTTCTTGGTTTGTATGTGTGTGTGTTTGGAGAAGCAATTGGAGTTAAGTGACTTGCCCAACGTTAGTGTTAAATGTCTGTGATGTGTTTGAACTCGGGTCCTCCTGATTCCAGGGCTGGTGCTCTGGAATTGAGCCACTTAGCTGTCCCAAATCATTCTCTTCTTGTGGGTTTACAATGAGTGGCCCTGTCATCCTAATAGTTTACTATGATTTTTGTACTTGCTCATTCTTCTATCCTTACTGCCTGACTTTAAATTTCATGTGAGGGTCAGGCTCTGCACATCTGTGAAGAGAATGGCTGGGTCATGTTGGGTCCTCTTGGGTACTGCTTTGCTTTCTTGGGATACTGTGTTTTATTTCAGGATGTCAGGGACAGGTTGGAGAGTTGCAAAACTCTCCCAAAATGTTCCCAAAGTGGTCTGGTCAAGGTCACCATTCTTTGGATTCGGATGGCACTAGTTATTCCTCTCCCATTCTTACCCTCACCATCACCTCTTCCCAGAAACCCATGGAAATTCATCAACTCTGGGATTCATACCTCATTAGGAGCCACAGTTGCCTGTGCCCCTTTGATTGGTGGCTTGGAGGGCAGAGCAAACCCACCCCCCCAAACCTCCATTTAAAAGAGGGCTCAGAAGTCCAGCCAATTCCTTTTCCAACAGCTGCCCTCTTGGGATTCTCTCCCAGCCTCACCCGGTTCCACTTTCCCATTTCCTTCAGTATGTTATCTTTCTCTCATTAGATTTTAAGTTCCTCAAGGACAGGGATTTGATTTTTCTTATTTGAGTCCCTAATGCTGAGCAAAGAGCTCAACACTAAGTAGATAAATGAATGTTTATTGTCTTTATATTTGTAAAGGCTGACTCCTGCCCTCTTGGTTTGAGTTTTGCAAGTTCCTGATGTGGTTTTAGGTCTTAGCCACACAAGTGTGGGCTTGCTCCATGTTCACTGCTCCTAGACCCAGCCAGCATCAGCTAGAGAGAAGGCTCCCACTTGGTCTGGGCTGTCTGCCTTGATTACTCTGCCGCAGGCTTTAGACTTGGCTGTATCTGAAACCCTTGGTCCACTCAGCTCTGGTCACAGTCACAGAACTGGTGTTTGCTCAGGATATGGCTCCTCCCCCTGGACCACTTTCTCTCACCTGTCCACTCTGCTTGGCACCTGTTGTAGCATGGGTCTGGGACTCTTCCAGCCTGGTGCAGACCCTCATCGCCTCACGCTGGCCTTCTCTCTGTTCGCCCCTTCAGGTCTCCTTACTGCAGAGGATCTGCTGCTCTGACCATCTCAATCCTCTCTGCCCTGTAGAGAACTCCCAGGAAGCTAGAAACTTTGGTAACGTTCCTTCTCCTTCCCCTTCTCCTAAGATTAATCAAGGTGGCATTTAAGCTTGAAATCATGGGAAAACAAGGTCCCGGCACAATTACTGGGGCATCGTGAACTTGACACAAGATTGAGTCCCTAGAAACTCACAACAGGCTTCAGAGTTAGATCACAGAAAACAGGAACCAGGGGTGCTCACCGGACAATGCTTTTCCCAACATGCTTTTAAGATATATAAGCAGCATGATTCCTCTGAATAAACGGCTCTGTTGAATTACGTGCAACCTCGTCTCCTTATTTTCCCGCCACTAGCCCACTTGTGTTGTGCTGGTCACACCACCACACCTCTGCCAATGAATAGCTATGGCTCCCTATTACTTCCAAGGGCGACCCGGCTGCTTCCAGCCATTTTCCTTTCCCTTTCCCTTCATGTTCTCTTAGACCCAGAGATATTGGTCTCCCGGCTGTATTCCATCTCCTGATTCCCTGGCTGGAACCCCGGCCTGGAGCGCTGCCCCTCTTGGTTTTGCACCTTCTAGTCAGGGAAGCCTTTCAGGATCTCCCTAACTCTTGGCGGCTCCCTTCTGGCGCTTCTCTCCAGCAGGGGCTGCCTTTGCCGGTGTCTGCATCTGCGGGGTGGGGAGGGTTGCCGGCCAGGCCGCAGGTTCTGGAGCCACCCCATCCTCATGCTGACGGAGGCCAGGCCGGGGTCAGGGTCGCTCCCCTGCCGCCCCAACCACATCATCATTCTCTCTGGGTGCAAATGGATGGGCCTTCCAAGATGAAGGCACCGCTGCCATGCTCCCTCTAAGGACAGTGCCCTGGCAGTGCTCCCCATGGATGGGCACTGATGTGGTACTCCCCTCACAGAGGCACCGCTGCCAGGCTCCAAGGACAGCGCCCTGGCAGTGCTCCCCACGGATGAGCACTGAGGTAGTGCTCCCCTCACAGAGGGACTACTGCCATGCTCCAAGGACAGCGCTGTGGCAGTGCTCCCCACGGATGGGCACTGATGTGGTGCTCCCCTCACAGAGGCACCGCTGCCATGCTTCTCACAGGAAGGCTCTGTGGCCGTGCTCCCCATAGGAAGGTGGTGCTCCCCACAGGAGAGACGCCTCTTTCCTCATCTTCCCGGGCAGCCTGGTTTGACAGGGTGCCCACAAGAACCCGGGGATTCCCATTTTACGGAGGCGGCAACCGGCAAATGGAGGCTCCTGGGGCGCTATCCCTCCCCTCTAGAAACATCCGGGGCTCCCCATCGCTGCGGGTCCCAGTCCCTCGGCAGCCCGCCCCCTCTTCCGGTTGCTCTGTAGGGCTATCCGGCGACAAGTCTCCTTTGCTAGGAACGTTCACCCTTCTCAACTCCCAACCCCCTGCGGAAGGGATCCAGGTCTGGGCGGTACCTAGAGCCGCCCTGGCCCATAATCGCGCTGGAATCTGATGGGTTGGCGCTTCAACCAATAGAAAACAAGGAGCCTTTGATGGACAACCCACAGGAAGTAGGAATGGCTCCGGGGCGTGATGGGCAGGAAGCTCAACCAATGGACACAGCCGTTCGGAGAGCGTGGATGGGATTGCCGCTGCAGACGCTAGGGAGGGTGAGCCGTCCTCGCGCGAGTGCGTGCGCGCTCGGTG
>JAJPUD010013809.1:0-42851 GCA_023553655.1 Myrmecobius fasciatus | reverse complement strand
TGAAGGAGGTGCTACATAAAAGGAAAAATAGGTCCACAGGAAGTATTGACATCATTAGCCTGGGAGCAGGAAGACCTAGATGCTAGCCTTGGCTCTGATTTCCTGAGATAATGACACAAATATAATAAAAAAATCTAATCCTGGCTAAAAAAAATATAATGGAAGGTGGAGTCTGTAAGAAAAAGCAAGAAAAGTAGGTAATCTAGATCATGGAGTATGTGAAGGGGAGCAATGTATAATAAAGCTGGAAAGGTAGGCTGGAGCCAAGTTGTAAAAGGTCAAATAGGAGTTTGTATTTGATCCTAAAGATAATAGTGAGCTTTTGTAGTTTATTGAGCAGAGGAGTGAGATGAGCAGATCTGTACTTTAGGAAAATCACTTTGGTATCTGTATGAAGGATGGATTAGAATAGAGCAGAAATGTGAGTTAGAAAGACCAGTTAGGACGCCATTGTAAAAATTTAGGTAATAAAATAAGATTAGAATAGTACTTTCCTGGCTACTCCCAACTCCCACAGAGGCATTCTGGTATAAGAGAAAGGGTACTGGGTGTAGAAGCAGATGAGCTGACTTGAATCCTGGTTGTGCCTTACTTTTGTGACTTGTACAAGGAACCTCATCTCAGTGATCCTTAGTTTTCTCTCCTATAAAATCAGATGGTTGACATAGATGACTTATAAAATGACTTTCCAAATCCCTGATTTTTTGATCAATGAAACTAATCATTGTAAAAACAATAATGTTACACTTATGAATGGTTCTATGAGTTTCTATGGAATTCACCCATAAACCTTCACAGAAACCTGTGGAACAATGAAGGTTTATGGGTGAATTCTCTTTTTCTACTATTCCTTAATTGAAGATAATACCACAAAGACCTTTGATCTATGACCGTCCTTTAGATATTTCAAAACAACAATCAGATCCCCATTAAGTCTCTTTTCTTCTCCACACTAAATTTACCCAGCTCCTTCAACTAGTTCTCCCATGGCAGTCTTGGGTCCTTCCGCTATCTTGGTCATCCTCTACCTTAAGAATAAAGACTAGGACCAAGCAGTAAATCACTCCATACATTATTTCTCTTTTCATTTTTGAGGCCTGTGGGTAGCCCAGATTGCTAGAGGTTCTGCTTAAGCTAATGTGTTCCAGGAATCCAGATTTGGTCCCTGAGAGACCAGGGAATAATTTCTTTGGAAAGCAGCCGGGCAGAATCCTCCGGACTCTATAGATAATACACTAATTGTCACGTCTGCCACAGAATATGTTAGGAACTTCAGGGTCATTAGTAAAGCTCCTTATGCTGTCATAGTGAGAGGAAAAGGACTCGCAGACATATCATTGCTCATCTAAATTTTTAATAATGTACCGATCTTCAGACCATTTTGGGTAATCAAAGCCAAATTAGCTTGATACTTGAAGCCATAGACTAACAAGAGGAGCAATAGCTGTAATATTTCTTTAATGAAGTTTTATAGGTGATGTATTTCCAGCTGAATGTTAAGGGCCTTGAGTTAGAAAGCTGGGGTTTTGGGAGAACACTTGGGAGACTGACCTCTTCTCCCTGGAGAGCTGAATCTGCAAAATCTGGCCAATTAAACCAGCACACAACAGAAGCCCAAACCCCCGGAATTAAAAGAAGGGATATTCCTGAGCTCAGAGGAGAATCTTATATAGGCACTAAGTTTCTTCTCTGAAGGATTCTCCAATTAATCCTCTCATCTGCACCTTTCCAAATCTTACCTCCCAACTGAAGTTTTTGAAGTCTTCTGCGATCACTCCATTCTACAGAAATCTTTCCACTCTCTGGCCTCCTAAAGCACTGATTGTTGCTTCCTTAATTAGCAATGCAGTACCTTTAAAATCTCTCATCTGTGGCTTTTTCCTATTATTACTTTTTTATAGATTCACATCTTAGTTGTCCAACCAGATTGTAAAATCCCTAGGATCAGGTATTGGTCTTTGTAACTCCCAGTAGTGCCCAGCAGGTATTCAATAAATATTTATTGATTTGATTTGCTTAATAGGCAGTAGTTATTTTGCTACCTGAGTTGAGAAGGTCCTCTCCTACAATAATCAGGGCAGCTTTACCCCTCAAAGGCAAGCTTATTACAGTTTTCCTTGAGGGACTTGTTGTCAAGCAGTTTCAGCTGACAATCTCTCTTCTCGGCCCCATTTGGAGCTTTCTTGGCAAAGATGCTGAAGTAGTTTGCCATTTCCCTTCTCCTGCTCTTTTTACAGATGAGGAAACTGAAGCAAGCAGAGTTAAGTGACTTCATCAGAGTCACAGCTAGTATTTGTCTGCAACCAGATTTGAACTCAGGTTTTCCTGAATGCTCTCTCCACTTTGCCCTTTTGAGAAACTTGGTATAGGATAATGGGGAGAATCCTGGAACTGGAGTTAGTACTTACTGATCACAAGTCATAGAATAACAGCAGGTCTCAGAGTTCATCTCATCTACCTCCCACCCCATGGAGAGTCAAGTAATGTATGTTAATTATTTTCAATGTCAGGTATGCTTGCTTATTCTTCCTATAGTATCCCATACATATATTCACCCTTTTACTGCTTTATCATCTGCAGGCATACAGAGCTTGGTATCCCATAAACCCATTTTATTTTTAAGTCACACTCAATGTTACATTGAACTGAAATCCAACTCCTGCAAATTCCATCCAAGGCTGTTCTACTCTTCCTCCACAAAGTGTTGGCTCCTTCCATTCCATCATGATTGTGTGTGTGTGTGTGTGTGTTTGTGTGATTGTATAAGTCACTTTACTCCTTTAAATCTGTTTTCTTCTTTGACAAGAAATGCTGCAGGTATACTTCCTTAACAGTGTTGATATCATATGATCTACTTCCATAGCTTCACTTGTCACTTCTATGAAGATGACTCCCAAATCTCTATCCTCATTCCAGATCTCTCCTAGGACTCCAGCCTCTTGCTAACTGGCTGTTGGATATCTTTACCTGGACAGCCCTCTGGAATTTTCAAATTTATTATTTATATTTATATTTATTATATACATGTTATATAATAAATATTATTATATTTATTATACAGCCTGAATATGCTATACCCTCAACCTTCTTAATCTCTGTTACCATCTTCCTTGTCTCCCAAACTTATAACTGTGGTATCATCTATGGTTTTTCTACTTCTTTATCCCCTGATCAGGTGCCAAGATCTATTACTTCTACCTCTAAAATATTTCTTGCATCCAGCCTTTCATTTCCATTCCCATTCTAAATCATACAAGTTCAGGTCTTCATCTCTTCTCAACTAAAGATTTTTGCAATAGTCTGTTTTTTAGTTTTCCTGTCCTTTTATCCTTGTTTCAATTCATCCTCTGCACCATTGTCCAAATAATCTTGCTAATGTTTCACCAATTATTCCATTCTTTTTTTTAATAGCAGCATGTATTTTTATTATCATTTAAAGATAAGACTTGGACCTGTGATTTCATTTATATAGAAAGGTACTAAGGTAAAGAAAAGTAGGAACATTTCCTTTCTCCAACTTAGAATCTTAGAGAGTTGAGAAGAGCTCTGATTGCTGAAGTGCCTTGTTCAGTCACATAGGCAATGGGACAGAGGCAGGACTTAACCCTTTGTCTTCCAACCTTGAAGCAAACTCTCCCTCCACTCCACATGTTGCCTATCCATATGGTACTGTATAATTAGAAAATACTTTTATATTTTTTATCTACCTTGATCCTCACAACAACCTTGTGGAGTTGGCAAGATATAGATCATGTGTCCATTCTTCTGATGCAATTGTTCCATTCTTCTACTCAAAACTCTTTAGTGGCACCCTATTATCTATTAACCCCCCAGATTTAAACTCTTTACTTTCACATTTAAGGCCTTTTACAATATAGCCCCAACCTACCTATCCAGTCTTATCTCATACCCTTTCCCTTTTTATACCCTATATTCTAGCCCAATTGGAATATTCTTTATTCCCCTTTCTTATCCTGCCTTCTCCCATCTCCATTCCTTTGCTTTCATCATTCTCCATGATTGGAATAGATTTTCCTCCTTTTTCTTCTGTTGAACTGTTTCCCTTCAAGGTCTAACTCAGATGCCACTTCCTCTATGAAGTCTTTCTTAATTTCATGCCAATGAAAGTACTCCTTCTCACCTCATATTTATTCTAGCACTTTACCTAATTCTCCTTTGCCTCTATTGTGGTTTACCATTTTGTATGAAACTAATTTTTGGTTCATGTCCTTAAGACTAGCAACTGTGCCATTTTGGTTTTTCCTATCCCCATGGTCATTCGCACATTTGTCCAGATGTGTGAGAATCCCATTTGATAACTCCCCCTCAATTAGAGATTGACAGGTCACTAACTCATAGCCTTAAAATGCTGCCTGAGGGTGCTCAGAGGTAATGGGACTTGCCTGTAGTCACACCATGACTTTGCTGATTCTAGAGCCAGCTCTCTATCCATTCTGTCAAAAATATTGTTTGATTTTGTTGAGTGAACCCAATGAACCCCCCTGTTGTGTCTACAAGATGCCATCATATCTAATCACTTTAATCACATTGATTATTGAATGTCATAGAAACTAAAAACCCATTTAGTTAGAGCTTTTTTCTTATTCCTACCAAAAATGTTCCAGAACTGAGACATTAGGAGAATCAGAGCAATTGTCACGGCGGAAAGAGAAAGGTGACATGGCATCAGGGAGGCAGGAAGGTGCAATGAAATGGGTTCTGCATTTGGAGACAGAAGATGTTGGCTTGAATCCATGCCCTTTTCCTTGCTTCCTGTAAAGCAGGACTTTGGGTCTCTGTTTTCTCAATTGTAGAATGAGGGGGTTGAACTGGATGGCCTCACAGGTTCCTCTCAGCTCTCTGCTTTGAATCTATGAGCCTATGAATAGTCCCTTCTGCCTTTTTTCAAACGAGAATGTGTTAATGAGAACAGACAGAGAGAATCAGCTAAGCTTGGCCCACATGTACAGCTAGTGTTCTACCAATATGTGAGCAGTGCAAGCCCAGGGAAGATAAATCTCAAAGGCACCACATCTGGTGGCCTGCCTTGAGAAAGGCTCTGCTTTAACACGCAGATGCAGCCACAGCCAATTTGGAAAAAAGAGATAGACTGAAATACAAAACACACCCTGATGAATTGTGACCTACCAGAGAATCATTGTCACAATGGAAGTATCCTTATCTGGCAGCCACCAAAATGTCACCTAGTCTTGGAGTCACCGTGGGCCAGTTCTATGACTGAGGAAAGGGGGGGAGGAAATCAAGGAATTGATTTCCAATAGTTAATTATGGGAGGCAGTATATTCTGACCAGTGCTGAGTGGCTTAAAATTTTGGCTTACCCTGACCTAGGAGATAGGGACTTTAGTCCCAGTAACTCAAGATGTGTCATTGGGCAAGTAACTCCTTTATGGGCCTCAGTTTCCCCACATATACGAAGTATGTATATGGGGCAGGGGTTGGGGTGGGGAAAGAGTAGTATAGATCAGGGTTTCTTAAGCTTTATTGTGTCATGGACTCCTCTGACAATCTGGTGAAAGCTATGGATGAATCCTTTCTCAGAATGTTTGTTACCCATGTTCATAATTGAAGAAAATATTAAATTCAGTTAGAAGTTAGTGAAAAAATATATAACTTTTCCCCATTCTCATTGGTGAATTCCTTGAAGTCTATCCATAGTCCTCAAGGGCTCCATGGACTTCAGGTTAAGAATGACTGGTTTAGAAGATTTCAGAGCTTCCTTTCAGATTTCACATTCTCAAATAAAAACAGCAAAATTTTATCCTATATTCTCAAGTACCTTCCAACGCTACCATTTGAGAATGAACATTCCAAATTTCTTCTGCCTCTTAGCTTCTGTATCCTAAGGTCTCCCTAGGTCTCATGTCCAAATCCCCTATGCTCTAATACGTCTGTGATCTGTGAGCAATGTCAGTTAGAGATACATGTTACAGCAACTTCGAGGTCCGGAGTGGCGAGGCTTGATTTGAGCAGTCAGAAAAGTGCTTCTCTCCTCATTCAAACAGGAAAGTGTTAATGAGAAAAGATGAGGCGAGGGAACAGGACTTGGGCCTCCTGCTCACATGGCAGCCAACAATCTCCTTTGAGAAGCATCATGAATGTAAATTTTGAAGGAGACGCCAAGGTCCACATCTGGGGGCCTGCCTCGGGAAAGTCCACATTGAGATTTATGGTAGAGAGCTGTAACAGGTTATGCAATCTCTCAAAGATCATTTCACTCACCACAAACCTTCAGGACACATTTAGCCACAAGATGAAGTATCGTTTGATGATGGTGTTGAAACTGAATGTTTCAATACTGCCCATTTGGATTTGAACAGGACTGCATTCTCAGCTCCGGTCTCCCTCTATAAGCCCAAGCTATAAACTGGGCCATTAATTTAACCACAGAAAAATGTCAAGATTTCAGACGCAGCTCGATTAGGAACAAATTTTTCATTAGACAAGCTGTTCTCTTCTCAGAGGATCCCAGTGGCTCATTATGCACCAGGTGGTGTGTATATATAGGGTTTTTTTTTAATTCAAAGGAAAAAAAAGAGACTGTCAACACAAAATCAAAATACAGGGAAAAAATTAAAAATAAAATTATTTGTTCAAGATCTTTGAGGAGTCAGAATAAAATTTTGCCTCTTGTTTGAATTTTGAAGTGCTAGGTAGACTCAACTGATATTTATTTGTATCTGGATATTTGTCATTGGATAGAAAAAAAATGTCTTAACTTTTTTCTTGATATTCAGCTATTTGGGCTTTGATCACTATCCACAGAATCAGTCTCAGATACTCCCTCTTTGGCTGTGATACCTGGCAGAGAAGACCATATTCTCCCAATACAGTGCTTCTAAAGAACAAGGCTTGCAAGGGGAAGATGGCTATTCCCTGCTCTTTCCAATCTGACCATTTGGTGAAAAAAGAGTTGTCTCAGTAAAAGATCATCAATATAATCTGTATGTTGTTGCTTCAACTAAAATGTGAACTTGGTGAGTGCAGCTACCCTATTTTTGCCTTTCTTTGATTCCCCATTACTTAGCACAGGGTTTGGGGACCTAGAATGAGTATTTAGTAAATGTTTATTTTTTGACTAACTGGCCTTACATAGCCAGTCTGCAAGAAGGGTCCTGTCAGGTTTTCTTAACTACCTTCAAGAACTTGTTTTAAAGTACTGCAAGTTCTTAGAATCTACTTTCTTGAAATTAAAAGCTGCTCCCCATTCCACACACTGTACCCACCTTCAGTCCCTAAACCTCCGTGGTTGGGATTTCTGGAGGTAACTATAAATTGATGGAGTGCTAAGCATATTGAATTCCAATCCTGACTCTGTTTCTTTCTGACTAGCTGTACAACTTTGAATGTATATCTTGTCTGTAGGCCTCTGTTCACAAAAGTATTCAGTGAAGTAATTGACTTAGATCAGGGGTCTCCAATCTTTTCCAGTCCCTGTACTTCTTGTCCATCAGTAATCCTTCTTATATTTCCTATTCATTATAGAAGCACATAAATTATAAAGTTTACTATGGATGTGAAAAAAGATTAGTTTTGACAGAATAAGAATTATTTACCAGATATTCTCCATGTATCCTGGACAAGTTTCTCATACCTCAAATAAATAACTCTATGAACTAGATGGTCTTAAAGATTCCTTCTGACTGTACATCTCAAGGTCTCTTCTAACTGACATAACTTGTTCTAAGGTCTCCTTAGCTCTAAAATGTCATGATATCTTGATTCCTTCCTGTAGGGCAGGCCTACATTTTCCCCAGACTAGAAACAATTAAAACTTATAGAGAATGTCTTGACACTGTTCTTTTTTCTTTTTATTTAATTATGCATGTACAATTACACAAAATAGTCCCAGGCATTATTCACTTTAAGCAGAAGTCCGGCAGCTTCAATTAAGTGTTCATTTTGATTTCTTTTTCCAAGACCTCGTGTTTTAATATCATTTTCACACTGGAATGTTGCAATGCTGGTGTTCATAATCTTGGCCCAGGAAAACCCCTGGACAGGAGGATATTAATATCTAAAGGCTTTTTGCTGAGAATTACAAATGAGAATATCAGTTCCCAAGATTCATCTTTATGACTCTGGAGAAAATTAATTCTTAAAAAGGGATAGATTTCTCCAGAGATGAAATTGACTTACTCTGATGGCAGAGAAAGAGCAGTGAAATCACAATTTAGATTCCTAGATTCTAGGCCTAACTCCACTGGTAACTAGCTGGAACCATGGACAAGTCAATTTCCCTTCTCTGTAATAGGAGTGTTGTGGACGATGATCTCTGACACTCTATATTCTGTGTACTAAGATGTCTTCCAATTTTATATGTTAAGGACCATCCCAGTTCTGATGTTCTATTTATCACAAATATAAACTACAGATTTGTATAGACAAGCTCAGTCTTGGGAGTTTGTCCAACTCATATTTTTTTTTTTGGTTCTCTTGTCACCCTTCCCCTTAACCCCAGATTTCCCTAAAAACCTCAGAATTTTGTGCTTGTCTCAGTCTCTGCATATGTGGGGGAAAGAAACCCAGGTCCTATATAATCATCCATTTAAGTTAACACTAAGAGGCACAGAACAGCTTTTAATGGTTTGTTTTTACTGAAAAGAAAAACGTAGAAAAATAAAAAAAGTATTCCCAGAAGTCTGTATTAATCAAGACACTTTCCTTGCCTGTCTCATTTCCCACCCCACAGACATACACAAACCTCCAGCTCTCTTGTCCTACCCTAAAGATAGGGACTCCCTTAGGAAAAGGAAACAAACTTACAGATGATAGAGTCAACCCTTCATGTTCAGATGAGTTCCATTTAAAAAAACATACTTACAAACTTTTATGCATTTATGAACTTAACAAACATGAAGTTTTCAATATACCAGGATCAGAAAAGAAGATTATTTATATGTGAGGTTTCTAATTTCTTACACATAGTTTTTAAAAATTATATGTTATCATTAATATGGTTGTAACAAAATGCTCTTTTTCTGAACTCTCATTTAATCTCTTCTGTGTCTTTTACAAATGTTTCAGTGATACTCTTTCCCCTCTTTTTCTTTTGTATTTCTAATATTGTAATAATAATAAACTTTTATATAGTGCTTACTATATGCCACACACTGTGCTAAGCACTGGGCAGAAAAAGAAAAACAAAAATAGTCTTTGCCCTCAAGAAGCTTACATTCTAATGGAGGAAATGATATATAAATAGTTATTGCTAAGCCTTGTGGATATAAGAAAGAGGGAAGAAATTCCCTGCTCCCAAGAAATTTGTATTCTTTTTTTTTTTTGCTGAGGCAATTGGGGTTAAGTGACTTGCCCAGGGTCACACAGCCTTCAGTGTCTGAGGTCACATTTGAACTCAGGTCCTCCTGACTTCAGGGCTGGTGCTCTATCCTCTGTGCCACCTAGCTGCCCCCCAAAAGATTTTATATTTATTCTTGGAAATACTAGGGAGACACATGAGTTCCCTGAGCTATCTAGGGTCATGTGATTGGTTTATGCTTTAGGAAGATCACTTTGGCAGAAAATTAAGGATAGATTAGAGAGGAGACAGGCTTGAGGTAGGAAGACCAGTTAAAATCTATTGCAATAGTCCAGGTTGTTGTTGTTGTTGTTTGCCCTTTGTTGTGATCATGGCATCAGGGACAGATGCTATGCCATGCAAGTGAATTGGGTTAAAGTGAGGGAGGGCTGTGCAAGGTCACCTCCAGACCCATCTGGGTCCCATGGTAACATATAGATCAAGATGACTGCAGATGGCCCTGGATGAAATGGGAGACCTGAAGCAACACCCATTCAGTGATTTGGGCTAGGTAGCAATTGCAGCAAAGAATCTCCTCGTTCACCTAGCCCAATGCCCCCCCCCCAAAAAAAAACAAAACAAAAAAACAAAAACAAAACCTAAGTATATAAATAAATAAATCTGGGAGGGGAAGACCTTTAAGATTTCTGGCCAAAGTGGAAATGATTTCTATTTACATTCAATTTGAATCAATCAATGATCAAATGGGGCTTAGCCTACGACCTATTGGTGACCAATGAGAATCAGATTAGTTTCATTTGGTTCTGTTATCCAGGAGATAATTCTGTGTCCTGTCCAGGAGATGGTCCATGTGGAGAGAAGCAGACCTATGCTTGCATGCAATGAATGACCATGCAATGAAGGCAGAAATGACAGGATTTGGCAACTCATCATTTACGTGGGGATGAATAAAAGGAAGAGTCATGGGTGATGCAAAGGTTGTGAATGTGGGTGACTAGAAGTATGGGTTTGCCCTTACTAACAATAGGGAAGTTCAGAAGAGGGCAGGGTTTGTGGAGAAAGATGATCCACCATAACCTGAATCAATGAAATCATCTCCAAAGTTGGGGCTTGGTCACTTCATATAGTAATGTTGGACCACCAAGGAGATGTAGCCAGACTCTTCTGCCTAAAATCCAAGTTCCAAACCATGGTCATCTTGATCAAAGTGGTGGGAAAGATAGAGCATTGTTTTATGGGTAGAAGGAAGAATTTGGAATCATGGACTTGAATCTCACCCCTAAGAATTCCTAATTGTCCAATGATGGGCAAATCAGCTAAATTTTTTCAGGCTCAGTTTCTTCATCTGAGTAATGTATACATTAATACCCAGAGAATATATTTCATGAAATTTTTGTGAGGCTTGAAAGAAATAATTTAAAATAAAGAAATATTTTAAAAGTTAAAAACAGTGCCCAATGTTGTTATTTTATTCCTAAAGTGTAGATCTGAGTATATCATCCTCCCCTACTCTCTTCACCCTACCCCTAAGTTTTAGCTACTCTTTATTGTTTCTAGAATAAAATACAAATTCTTTTCTTTGTCATTTAAAACACTGGTTTCACAGTGCTTCCTCTAACACACTCTATGCTCCAGTTACACTGAACTTTAGTCCTATACACTCTGTGTATAATCTATAAAATCCTCTGTGATTTTACAGGTTCTTCTAGTAAGTAGGCAAAACTCAGATGCCTCCTCCTACTTGAAGCCTTTTCTGATTTTCTCCAGGTATAAGAACTCCTCCCCCACCTGCTGCAATTTACTATCAATATTTTTATATATAATTAGTTTTTACTTATCTGTGCATTTTACTTCCCCTCTACTTGTCATCCCACTGAATATAAACTACCTGAGGGCAAGGGACTGGATTATTTTTTTTCTTTGTAGAATCATACCTAGCATAATACTTTGGTGGGCACAGGAGGTATTAAATAAATGCTTCTTGTCATTGGTTAATAGGTGGTTTGCACCTATTTAGGGGACATAACCTCATCAAGTTGACCAGACTTTTCAAATCAACCTTCCCCATGAGTTCTACAATCTAAGGTTCCTTCATCTATAAGGGGTTGGGGACATGGAAAGGGAATAAACATTTATATAGAGTCCATTATATGCTAAACACTGTGCTAAGTTTATTTCTTTTCAAGTGTTGATATAGCAATCTTGGGGGAGGGTAGGTACTATTATTCCCATTTTACAGATGGGGATATTGAGGCTGAGAGAGATTAAGTGACTTGCGCCAGTTCATATAGCTGTTAAGTATCTGAGGCATAATTTGAATTCTGATCTCCCTGATTGCAGACCAGTACTCTTATCTACTGGGCCACCAGCCACATCAAAGGATTCTGTGGTCTCTATTCTAAAGCCCCTTCCAGCTCCAGTAACTGATGGTTCTATGCTTTGTTGGAAAGGTAAATGCACACTGTTTGTTCTGTTTTGACAGATTTTCATTTTGTTGTAGCCAACTCAGAGGAAAACAAGCATAAACATTACTTAAAAATAGAAGGCAAATCGTTGTGTTTTTTTAAATAAAAATATGTACATGATCAGGAGGAAAGTGCTCAACAGAATGTGTTTATAGGTTTTGAATTGTGCCAAAACCAAAGCACTTTCACAAGCAGTTTTAAATAGTTAGGAACCTTAAATACAGTTAAATTCACTTACATTAGCAGATAGTTAGATAGTCTGAGAATTTAAGTCAAAATTTGATAGAAAAAAGTTAAATTAGAACTAACTTTCTAGCACTTTGAATGGGAGAAAACCAGTTTTAGACAAAGGAAGAGTCAGTTCAGCCAGTCTCCGTTTTGAAAATTCTTGATTCTGCAATCACTTTCCCTTTAAAGATTTCATTGTAACCTTCTTTTGGCCAAGCTTTATGATTGTGCCTATCATAATCATTTTTGTCTTCTGGGAGAAAATAAATTATGATTGATGTTAATGAATTGCAGACTTACTTCTGTATGAGAAGCCACAAAAATTCCCCCATGCACAGACAAATTATTCTCAGCGTTTTGGGGGGCCACTAGCTTCACACTGGATGCCTATCACTCAAGTCAGTGGCAAATCTACTGCCTTAATCAGACCCTAATCAAAATAATCCCAATAGTAATTGCTAATATCAATATCGAGCTTTATTGTTTGGAAAGGACTTTAGATATATTATCTCATTTGATTCTTACTATAAGGCTGTGAAGTAGGTGCTATTATCACTCCCATTTTACAGATAAGATCACTCAGCATAGGCTGAGAGAGATTTTAAGTTACTTGTACACAGATACTAAGTTTGTAAGACAGAATTTGTGCTCAGCCTTCATAATTCCAAGTCTTTACTCTAACCATCTTTCTGAAGGACATGCTAAGGCTGATTACAATGGAAGCCCCAACAAGTAGGTGAAGATATACTATTAAGTCTAGAGCTTTATCTGATAGTTTTCTAAGCTGTGTCTCCATGCCTTTTCCCTCCCTCTACCTATACCTTACAATGGGCTCATTCCATAGCTTGTAGAAATGTCCCATAGGGAGAGAGATGTAGACTGAAACAGCATCCTTCATCAGCCAGTGGCTTAATCATCAGTCCATATGTATCATGGGTCCATGAGAGAAATAATAATTAGTAGCCAATGATTTAGTTCTGTCCTAAGTTCCCTATTCTCTCTCTTTCTTCTCTCTTGATAACCCTATCAATTCCCATGAGTTTGATTATGATCTCTGTGTCTATTACTATCTCTGTAATGCAGCCCTAGTCTCTCCTCTGAGCTTCAGTCCCATATTACCAACTGCCTATTAATCATTTCAAACTGATTGTGCTGGAAACATCTTCTTTTACCCTAAGTCTCTCCTCATCAAACCTTCCTTATTCCTTTCAAAGACACTACCATTCTTCCATTATCTGGGAGTTTATAATCTTGGTGTTATAACTTTGACTTTTTTTCCCACTCTCCCTCATCCCCCCATAACCAATCAGTTATCACACCTTGCCATTTTTCCTTCCACAATGTCTCTCACATTTCAAATCCTTCTCTCCTTTCTCGTAGCCACCACTTTCATTCAGGCCTTCCTCATCTTTCATCCAGATTTTTACAATTGGTCTCCCTGCTTTAATTTTTCTCTCTTATAGTATTCCTCCAAACTACTCCTGAAGTAATTTTACTTGAAGGGCAGATCCTACCATATCACCCCCTACTCAGTACATTCTAGTGGATTCCTATTGGCTCTAAAATCAAATATAAATCCTATTTTATTAATAAAACTTTTCACATTGCCCTATATTTCCAGCCTCATTGGACACACTAGCCATGTTCTTAATGCTCTTTGATCCAGTCTGATTAGTCTTTTATCTTGTCCTCTCCCACAAACTTCATTTCCCTTTCTGTGGCAGTGTATAAGTTGTCCTTGTTCCTAGAATATGCTTCATCCTCATCTCATGTTATAGAATTCCTCTTTTCCTTTAAGATAAAGCTCAAGTACCATTGCCATTGTCTCAATAAAGTTTTTCCTGCTTCCCTTATCTCCTAGTTCTGTCTTTCTCAAACTGCCTTGTATTTAACTGCTTTCTATTTATTCCTTCTATATTTATTTGGTATATATTTGTATATGTTTACATATGAATATATACATATATGCACACATGTACATACCTCTATGCATATATGTTGTATCCTTGTTGCTTAATAATTGCAATAATAATTTAATAATTGCAAGAAGGAATTATTTCATTCATTGTAATAGTACCCTCCTTGTTTAGTACAGTCTCTGGCACATAGTAGGTACTTAATAAATGCTTGTTGATTGATTGATTGTGCAGCTCAGGCAGTCTTACTAAGCATTGTACATGTATGAGATTGACCAGCACTCAGACAACTAATATCCTAGGTAGCACCGACCTGAGCCATGGTAGGAGACAGAGTTAGCTCAGTGTCCAGGCTGCCTGGGATACAGTGAGAGCCAAAGCAAGAGAAAGGATTGGGGACCTGAAAAACCAAGCACCTGGAGTCTTTTCAGGAGGCTTATACCAGTGCATTTGACAACACCTGGTTGGAGTCTGTCACAGGTAATGCAAGGAACTGGGGCAACTCTGGGTTTAGGACAATGCAAAGAAAAGAAGACAGAGAAAGAACCTAATCCAGAATTTAGTGAGCCATCAAGAAATTGAGTCAAGATCCAGGAATTCCTATAAAAGATGGTACTTTGTCTTAGTAACTCTAAGACCACACAGGGTCTGACCCTTCCAGTATGACAGAACGTGAAATATGACCCAAATATAAAACTTTATTTGAGGCTAGAGATTGGTGAAAATATAAGAAAATGCCAAATGCAACAGGAAAAAAAATATGGACTAAGGACTCCAAAGACATAGCCAGAAGAAAAGAATAACTCCAAAACAAGTTTGAGCAGAGCTTCAGAAAAAAGAATTATATTGTCTCAAGGACAATATCTTTATGAGACTACCCGAAGGAAATGAAGCAAATGATACAAAATGTAATGTTGAATAAATTGAAGGATAGGGAAGAAAGAATGAGAAAGAGAATCAATAGCTTTTAGAACAAAAGGTGACAAATCTTATCTAAGAATTGCACTCTGAAAAGTAGAATGGGCCAAACAAAAAGGAATGACACCGTGGGTCAACAAAAAATATTTTTAAAAGAATCAAAAGATGAAAAACCTGAAGAATATTTAACATATAATAGATGTCATTATTCACAGATTCCACATTTGCAAATTCACCTACTTGCTAAAATTTATTTGTAACTCCCAAACCAATACTCACAGTGCATTCATGTTCATACAAAGCACCAGAAATCTGAGTTTCCCAATGTGCATATTCTCAGCTGAAGCAGAATAAAGTGACTCTCTGCCTTCTTGTTTTTCTCATTAGGTAAACAACTATCCTTTTTGTGATCTATTTAGTGCTACATTTCCCTATTTGTGCATTTTTTGTTGGTGATTTCATTGTTTAAAATGACCTCTAAGCATAGTGCTGAAGTGCTGTCTAGTGTTCCTAAGGCAAGAAGGCTGTGATGTGCCTTATGGAGAAAATAAATGTGTGAGATAAACTTCCTTCAGATATGAGTTATAGTGCAGTCAGCCATGAGTTCAATGTTAATGAATTAACAACATGATACATACCCCCAAAAGAAGAAGAAATTAGTGGATCTGCACCACCATTCCAGAAAGTGCTTAAGTAAATATTGTGACCAAAAATTAGCAAGAACCCAATCTTATATTTCCCCTAGGAAAAATGGTTCATTATTTGCTAATTCAGTGCTCATGGCAACTTGATAGAAGATAACAATTGCAAATGATGATATTCAATTATATATACCATAAAAAAAGTAACTCCTTTGGAAAACAGGTCAAGAAAAGAAAATGTAGAAACGATTTAAGCTACTTAGAAATGGTAACCTCTTCCTTTCCCTTAAAACTTGGATGCTACATTTTAATAAAAACTGAAACAAAATTGCCCAGAGGTATTAGAACTAGAGGGCAAAGTAAAAATGGAAAGAAATCGCTATTTACCTTCTGAAAGAAACCCCAGATGAAAACTCCCAGTAAAGCCTTAGCAAAATCCAGAGCATCTAGGCCGAAGAAAAAATACAGCAAGTAGCCAGAAAGAGTTCAAGTATCAAGGATCCACCAAGTCTTGGGAGCTAGCATTACAAAGACAAGGCAATATTATATATATAATATTCCAAAAAAGACAAGATAAAGTCACCACCAAGAATAATTTATTCTGTAAAATGGAACATAAATCCTGCAGCTGGAAAATGGAATTTTAACAGAATAGAAAACTTTCAAGCACTCCTGATGAAAAGACCAGAACTAAATAAAAGCTTTGAAATGCAAGTATGGGAGTCAACAGGAAAATAGAGAGGTAATTACTTTTGAATATTTGGAGAAAGCTGTGTCAAGGGTAAGCAAATTATGGTCCAAGACCAAATTCCACCTGTTGCTTTATTTATTTTTTTTTATTGTTTTATTTTATTTTTTTGCTGAGGCAATTGAGGTTAAATGACTTGCCCAGGGTCACACAGCTAGAGAATGTTAAGTGTCTGAGATCACATTTGAACTCAGGTCCTCCTGACTTCAGGGCTGGTGCTCTATCCACTGCACTACCTAGCTGTCCCTGTTGCTTTATTTTGTATAGCCAGTGAACTAAGAATGTTCTCTATGCTTTTAAATACAATTTCATTGGTTTTTAAAATGTAAAAAACCAAAAATCTATTTTTAGCTTGGCGGACCATTAAAAAAAGCAGGCAGTGGAGTGTATGTGGTCCTTTGGCTGTATTTCTGGGCTTTACAATGATGAAGTGCTTATATTCTGATAGGGATCCTGATACAGGGCAAGAAACAGAGGTTCTAATGTCTAAATTAGACAGAGAGACAGAGAGAGGCTGAGAGGCAGGGACAGAGAAAGAAACACACAAATACAATTATATAATTGTGAGACTGAGAATGATTTTATTCTGACTTTTAAGAGGAGAAGGAGGAAATGGGAAATATAAAAGGTGGAAAAAAGAAGGTGGAATCTTATTATTTAACTAATAGTACTCAAGTTGAAGAGTGAATGCAATCAGCTCCTCAAAGCAAGGGAGTCTCCTCCTTGGTGGTGACTGATTAGGCAATGCTACATGCCTATATGAGGGGCAAAGTTGGCAGAAGCTTGGGAGAAGAGAGAACCTGGGCTTTTGGCTTCCAGTCATGAAAGAAGACACAGTTCTAGACTCTCTTCTGTTCTCTTAATTGAACTCAACCAAGAGAGACAGACAGAGACAGAGACAGTGCCCTAGATTTTACCCAAGGGGAAATTCCCTAAGGTTCCTAGGGTAGTAAATTGGGGGTAGAAAGAGATGTGATTAAGGTGGTGGCTCATCAAAAAAAATCAGCCACAGAGTGTTTCTCTCCCTTCAGGAACCTGAAGAAATCTATATAACTATGAATCTTCTCTCTTGATTCTGGATGTTAGAAGCCCAGTATCTTTCTTTTCCTAAGCTCTCAACTCTGCCCCTTGTGAAGTTACAAAGTATTGAGTTATCAGTCTCCACCAATAATCTTGGGCAAAAATGCTTTGAGGAATATATATGTATGTATGTATGTATGTATATATACACATATGTGTATATAAACACACAAAAACATCCTCACTGATTACTAAAATCTTAGCATTTAAATGATCACAGAGTGTCAACGCTTGAAAGGATTGATGGTCACCTAATGGACAACAGAATATAATCTCCTTGAAGGCAGAAACTACCTCCTTTCTGTTTTCCTATATCCATAGCATAATTCTTAGCAGTAGTAGACAATTGATAAATATCTGTCTGATTAATAAATGCTTGGATAGAATCAAACTGACATTTTTCAGACAGGGAAACTGAGGCCCACAGAAAGGAAGTGACTTGAATAATAGGGCAAAAAGAATTAGTGAGAGCCAGAACTAGAAGTCAGATCTCCTAATTCCCAGGCCAGACTTATTCCACCTTTCCTGGGAGAAATTTTTCGGTATTTCAGTTGTTCTCAGGTTACCACATTATTGGAGATACTGCTTTCATGTGCATGTCTAAAAGGAAGGTGAGATTTCCCCCCCCCTCTTTCAAAATTGGCCTCTTAAGTGCTTAAAGATCCATGGCAGCGTCTGGTTTCCTTCAAGTTGCACAGTGTCTGAATGATCCCAAGGAAATGCTGTTAGGAACACTGATTTGTGTTCTAGGCTAATGTTTCATTTTTCTTTTTCACCAGCCTCAGACTTATAAAGTTGAGAGCAGAAATGCCAAATACAATGCCAGTTCATTTAAAAGGATTTGCTAGTTACTCTGGCTATTCATTACCCAAGGTCCCACTGATTCCCAGAAGAAGCGACCTGTGGAGTTTCACTCATAAAGAATGGTTAGTGTGCTTAAAATTCTTGCTGATTTAGAGGTTATTTCAAAGAAACCACTGGGTGATTTACTGCAATTTTTCTTTTTCATTCGTCATTTTGAGTTGAGTTTAATAAAACATTCCCCCCCCATCCCTCCTTCAACCAGAGCAACTAGGAGCTGATCCAAATTATTTCTGAAATGTAAAACAAAGAAGTGAGTTTACACATCGGAGGGTAAGAATGCTTGAAGAAATTCATGCAGCCTGATCTAGTGGAGGGGATTTAAAGCCCAATGCTGGCTTTACTATTTTACTACTTATGTGCCCTGATATTGGTCACCTGAGCTTTCCCCATCTGCATTTCTCCTTCTATAAAGTCCAGAAAGCCCCTTCTAATTCTCACTTCATTCTATGGAGAGCCCTAGACAAGGAGCCTGGAAACCCCAGTTCTAGATCTATTTTTGTCATCATCCAGCTTTGGGATCTTGAACACACCAGATCTCTGCTGGAGGCCAGTTTCTCCTAAAGTAAGGGAAGTGAACTGGATGCTCTTTAGGCCCACCTCCAGATCTGATGGCTTATGTTTTATATTCTAGCATTCCTTTTGCTTTCCACATTCTACCTTCTATCTCTAAGTCTCCTTCTGGGTCTGACTTTGGCCATCCCCAAGTACCACTCAGTTCTCATACCCTTTGTTTTATGTTCTAAGGGACTGCTTAGCTTTGACATTCAATACCAAGTGTGTCACAGCATAATTAAAGGCTATTGCCACTTTGGGGAGCTCTTTTTAATTCTTACCAAAGTATGCTTAAGATTTTCTCAAGAGCTTGAAGATAAACATTTCTCCCTTTTTCCTGATTTTTTTAGTCAGCATTTTGCAAACACTGATTTTTCCCTTGTAGTTTTCAATATGGTGGAGGTGAAGAGTCATGGAAGGCAACTTTCAGGATAAGTTAAGAATGACAGGAGGTAACAGATCTGGCCAAGACAAAGTTCTGTAAAGGTATAGAATTAGCCTTAGTAATAGCAGGAGTTTACTCATACATACTGTAAAGGAAGGACTACCACTATAACTCCTCCTCCTGCTGCTACTATTGCTGTTTCTGTTGCTGCTGCTACTACTACTACTACTAGTACTAGTACTATTACTACTACTATCACTACTACTACTACTACTACTATCACTGCTATTACTACTACTACTACTACTTACTACTGTTATTATTGCTGTTTCTGCTGCTGCTACTACTACTACTACTAGTACTACTACTATCACTACTACCACTATTATTACTGTTACTATTGCTGTTTCTGCTGCTACTGCTGCTGCTACTACTACTACTAGTACTATTACTACTACTGTCATTACTACTACTACTATTACTGCTACTATTGCTGTTTCTGCTGCTACTGCTACTACTACTACTACTAGTACTATTACTACTACTATCACTACTACTACTACTATTACTGCTGTTGTTGCTGCTGCTGTTATTATTACTACTACTACTACTACTTACTACTGTTATTATTGCTGTTTCTGCTGCTGCTACTAGTACTAGTAATATTACTACTACTATCACTATTACTACTACTACTACTACTGCTGCTGCTGCTGCTGCTGCTGCTGCTACTACTAGTACTATTACTACTACTATTACTACTATCACTACTACTACTATTATTGCTGCTGCTGCTACTACTACTACTACTACTACTACTACTACTACTATTACTGCTACTATTGCTGTTTCTGCTGCTACTGCTACTACTACTAATAATAATACTAGTACTATCACTACTACTACTATTGCTGCTGCTGCTACTACTACTACTACTACTACTAGTACTAGTACTAGTACTAGTACTACTATTGCAGTTTCTGCTGCTACTGCTACTACTACTACTACTAGTACTATTACTATTACTACTACTATCACTACTACTACTACTATTACTGCTGCTACTACTACTAGTACTTACTACTACTAGTACTATTACTACTACTATCACTACTACTACTACTATTACTATTATCGCTACTACTACTACTACTACAACTACTAGTAGTACTAGTACTATTACTACTACTATCACTACTACTACCATTACTATTACTACTATCACTACTACAACTACTACTTACTACTACTACTATTACTACTATCACTACTACTACTACTATTACTATTATCACTACTACTACTACTACTACTACTACTATTACTGCTACTATTACTACTATCACTACTATTACTATTACTACTATTACTACTACTACTACTACCACTACTACCACTACTACCACCACCACCACCACCAGTACTACTACTACTACTACTACTACTACTACTACTACTACTACTACCACCACCATCAAGCATTTTTATAGCACCTACTATGTGCCAGGCATCATACTAAGCCCTTTACAATTAGTATCTCATTTTAATCCTCACAACAACCCTGGGAGTTGGGTGCTATTATTATCCCAGGTTTACAGTTGAGAAAACAGGAAAAACAAACAAACAAAAAACTGCCTAGAGTCACACAGCCATTAAATGTCTGAGAGCAGTTTTGAATTCAGATCTTCCTGACTCCAGTATTGTATCCACCATATCAGCTAGCTGCCTCAGAACTAAAACTCAGAACTCACAGCATCTGGAATCAATGATGTGATGGTTTGGGATTCTGAAACAATGATACTTAATTTACATCATCCCTCTACTCTATGAGATTTTTTCCTTGTGTTGAATTAGTTCCAGGAAAGAGTGTTCCTGTGTCCACTGTCACTAGCTACAGCCAGTCAGCATTAGGTTAACCAGTAATCATATTACAGCGATTAAAACTATCTCTGGCTGGCTTGCAACTGATAAACAACACATTCAACAATGGTATTCTTAGAAAAGGGGGAAAGTGAATAAGAGATTTCTTTTCTTGTTACCTTTGAATATTCCCATAACTGTGGATTACATTTGGTGTACTTGGTCTCTGAGAACCAGGCTAGGAACACTGGGTGGAAGCTTCAAGGAAGACTTCAATTTCTTATAATTTGGCGAGATGAAGAGTCATCCTGCACCAGAAGACTTTAGAGAGAGGCTAATGGACCTTGGCATTCTCTTGTTGAGGATGGTATAAAGCGGGTTCCAGTTACAGTATAGGTTGGGCTAGATTCTCCCTGAGAACCCTTCTACCTTTGAAGTTCTGTGATTTTTAGGGGGAGACAAGGAGGGGATAATGTCCTCATAAGTACAAAACTACTATAGAAAATCTGAATCCATTCACTCAACAAATATTCCCTAATTGTCTCCTATGGGCAATGTCATGTTCTAAGCACTGCATTTTAATTTTGACTCTTTTAACTTACTGTGATCCTGAGCAAATCATTTTCCCCAAGTTTCTTCCTCCGTAAGAGGAATATACTTGCACTGTCTATTGTTCAAGGAAATAGTGAGGAAAACATTTTGTCAACCAGAAAGACTTACAGACTCATAAGCTGTTATTTTTATTATGCAAAGAAACAGAGATGTAAGAGATGAATAAACGATACTCTGGGCAGGTGAAAGGAAGCTTGCCTTTAAGCCAGTATACTCCTCTGTGAGCAAAAAAGAAATGTTGGGATCCTTTGAAACCACTGCTGGAGAGACTCCTGGGTGGGGAAAAGTGCAATTATCCAGCCCAGGAGAAGCTTGCCTGTGGTATGGCTGCTGGGAAGAAGGTGGCCATTTGGTAGCCTCCTATTTTAAATAATTCTTCTTCCTAACTAGGGATAAACTCTGTGGAGTCTTCTGCTAAAGGAGTACAAGCACTTTTAGCTCTTTCTAATATCACTGCCTTGGGGCAAAAACCCTGCTTTGCCTTCCTTTAATTGTGACCCTACAAAGAACAAAAAGTCAGTTTTTATCTGTGGGGAAATCTCCCATAGGCAAACCACATATTTCACCTACATGTAAAGCTGGTCCTTTTAAGCAATTTTCTTATTTGTTGATAGTGAATAATGATTCCAAAGGAATCTCTGGCACTAAGGACTGACTTTTTGATTCAACCCTTTCACAAAAGGGGGTAGGATGGGGGAAGGGAAGAAGGGTCAAGCAGAGTTTGATTCTGTCAGCAAAAGAAGGAGAAACCACAATGATCTTTTGTTGGATTGGGTTTTTTTCTACCACATCATGGGTCAACTGAGATCAGAAGACCATTTTCCATGGACAATGGGAAACCATCAAATGACTTGCTCCTGATCAGAATAACCCCATAATTAACAAATGGATAAGTAGTCTATTAAAATCTCGGAGACTGGAAGGAATCTCAAAAGATCTGTAGTTCAACTCCTGCCTTCACACAACTCCCTTCTTCAATATTCCTCAGGAGTACTTATCCATCTTCTATTTGAAGACTTCTAGTGACAGGGAACTCATTATCTCCTGATGTAGCCCATTCCATTAGTGCATTAAGCTTGAATTGTTAGGAAAATCTTCCTTATCATTGAGCTAAATTCTGCCTCCTTGTACCCTTGCTGTACCACTCGTTAATTCTAGTTATGTCTTTGGGTTCATTTGAAGTCAATGAGTCAAATAAATAAGGATTTATTTAATGCCTACTATGTGCCAGGCACTGGCCCAAGACTTCAACTCCCACCCCATTTCTCCATCCTTTGTTGGAAAAGTAAATACATTTATCATACAACATTTTTTATCCTGACTATCTGAGACAAGACAGAGGACAGTTTCAGAAATGCATATATTAATCTGGGCATGTTCATAAAACTGTTTCTATTTTTTTTAAAAGAAACTGTAATTTGAGTGTTATGGCTTTCAGTGCTGCTGAAATACTAAGATGAAGCATGCCAGTTGCTATCAGAAGGATATTCAAAATAACATCCTGGAGAATAGATCCTTTGATAAAAATAAATAAATAAATAAAATAAAATAAATCCTACAGAGTTTCAAACTGCATTGGATTAAAAAAAAAAAATCAAACAAACAACTGGCTGCCTTTCCTCTAGACAGTTTAGAGTCTCCCAAATGATTTACATTTTAACATGCCTTTTATGTTGCAAAATATGCTTACTGCTTACCTTCTTCCCCTACCCCCCACCCGAATTGTCTGTTTTGCATTCTGCAGTTAATTTTAAACTTGAAATTGATGAGTTCCATAGTGCTGAGTCACAGAAATGGCCCAATTTTCAGCTATGAACAGCATGGATATAGGGTCTGGGACTGCTGGTTGAAATAGGGACACTCAGCAAATTCCTTAAAGAGTCCCAGAGAATAAACACACCAGTAAAAGGAATATTAGCTGTGCTCTAAAGCCTGACCTGACTTCGTGATTTGACCTTTTCTTGTAATTGGAAGAAATGTATCTTTCTTTTCATCCAAAAGGAGTTCAGACCAGTTAAATCAAAATGTATTGACAAATCACCGATTCTGCAGAATTGGGGGATATAGAGAAGATTTACACTTGGGAGAGATCCTATAGGTCATCAAGTCAACCCCTCATTTTACAGGAAGCAGAAAATGGGGGTCCAAAGAGAATAAATGACCCTCAATCTTGTATTTTCAACTGCCTTTCAGACTTCTTAAATGGGATATCTAGTAGGCAGCTTGCACTGTTTTGTTCACTCATTTCTTTCAGTCCTATCTGATTCTTTGTGACCCCTTTTGGGGTTTTCTTGGGAAAGCTCATTTTACAGATGAGGAAACTGAGGCAGCAGGGGTAAGTGACTTGCCCAGGGTCACACAGTGTTTCCCCCATTAGATTATAACCTCCTTTGCCCCTTTTTCTTTACCTAATGCTTAGCATAGTGGTTCAATTTAAACATAGTAGGTACTTAAATAAATGTGTATTTGATTCATTGATTGACTTGCTCATGATCACACAGCATGATTGTTAGAACCAGGATTCAAATCCAGGTCATATGGTCAGAAAGTAAGCTGGAAAGAGCCTCAGAGGTAGTATAGTCCAACCCACAAATGAGGAAACTGAGACCCAGGGAGGTTAGCTGACTTGCCTAACATCATGTAGGTAATCACATAGACAGTAAGCTTCAGAGGGGAAAAGATAAACACGGGTCCTTTGCTGCTAAATCCAGTACTCTTCACTAGACCACACTGGCTCTCAGTAGCCATGTAAGATCACATTTTACATCTGCAAGAACTGAGGCTCAGTTAAGTGAAGGTTGGACAAATAAATGGCAGAGCCAGGATTTGAAGCCAGTCCTCCTGACTCTAATTCTACTGTTCTTTCAACTGCTTTTCCCCCAGGTTGAAAAGAATATTAATCACCAGGCTCATTTGTCATAGTTGATCTCATGTGGAAATAAGTGATGGCTAGTTTAATAAACTGGAAGAGCCTCTCTTAGCCCCATAAACTGTGGACACTTTTTGAACTCCAAATTTCTAGGAGAGAGAGGAATGTACTACTGCATCTTGAAGTAGGTCCTGCATAGGCCTGGTCTAAGAACAGACAAAAATACTGGCTGTGGTCTCCTTCACAGTTTCTGTGGTCTTGATTGGATTATTAGGAGATGATTGTCTGAGCAATGGAGAATAATGTATAAAGAGACCTGAAAGACAGCCCAGTACACGACCTATTCAAGGAGATATAGCACACTTAAGTTCTGAAGTCAATAGTTATTGATTTTTCCTCCAACTGATGGGCCTGAGCCCTGGAATCATAACTCCAATTAGGATTAATATGAGCTGCCCTTTGTCCACTGATGAAGAATTTGACTTCTCTCTTACCCGACCCCCAAAATACAAAATCTTAATGTTGATACCTATTGTTCCTTGGTTTAAGGACTCAGTCGAGGAGTAGGAAAAATACTGGCCTAAAGCCAGGCCACAACTGGCAAAATGATCAGGGAAAAGCTGAGCATTCACATGCATTGCCTCCGAGATCAATATGGGCTCCTGTGTAAGAGAGCTTCTGCCGTGGTGGGGTGTATTGATTGTGGAGAGAGCCTGCAGAAACATCCGGAGGAACAGCACCTGAGAGTCAAGTCATGCTAATTTTATTCATGAATTCACAGATTCATCAATAACAGAACTGGAAAGTACCTTGGAGCAGGTATCTCCTAGGAGAAATGAGAGAATCTGAGATCCAAAGAGGGGAAGGGACTTGATGAAGGCTCAATGATGTGGCAGTGGCTAGCTTGGGACTAGAATCTCAGCATGAGGAGGGGCCTTAAGAGTCCACTGGACTGCCCAGGTCTCCTGACCTGGTGTCCTTTCTGTTGCCCCCTGACATCTCCCTCAGCATCATAGAATTATAAATCTAGTCTGAAGGGACCTGAGAGAGAGGCCAGCTTGGTCAGTTCACTTAACTTCCTGGGTCTCAGTTTCCTCATATGTAAAATGAGGGGTTGAACACAGATGTCCTTCAGTTCAACATCTATGATCCTCCAATAAATAATCATTTTACAGATGGGCATACTGAAGAACCCAGTGGTTTAGAGTCACTTTCCAAAAGGACAATGGAGAGTAAATAGTAGATTTAGGATTAGGACCTAGATCTTTACATTTGAGTACAAAAAAATCAACTTTTAAAGAATGAAATGGAAGAAGAATCATTAGTAAGTCAACAATAAGAAGCATTTATTAAGCTCTTACTACAGGCATTCTACTAGATGCTGGGGGTACAAAGAAAGGGAAAGAGAAAGGAAAAAAGAAAAAAGAGAGGGGGGAAAGAAAGAAAGAAGATTATTGTTTTGGAAAAAGTAAGATCATTCTTGCCCTCAAGGAGCTCGTATTCTAATAGATAAGAAAACACATAGACAACAATAACAATAACTAGCATTTGAAGTGCTTTAAAATTTTCAAAAGACTTTATAAACATGTCATTTTATCTCCACAACAATTCTGGGAATGTAAGTGCTGTTATTATACCCATTTTACAGATAGGAAAACTGAAGCAGACATATTAAATGACTTGCATGGGGTCACAGGAACTAGTAAATGTTTGAGGTTGGGTTTGATTTCAGGTCTTCCCATCTTCAGGTTCAACACTATTCACTCTGATATCTCACTGAAGAGCAGAATGAAGTGATTTCTAAGATGGCAAGGCATCAGCAACTGTAGGAAGAATGAAGGGCCTCTAGGGTAGGTGAGATCTGAGCTGAGTCTTGAAGGAAATCAGGGAAACGAAGATACCTGGTATTCTGAAAAAGGGTTTTAAGCTCAAAATGAGTGAACACTGTGATATTGCAGTCAAAGATGCTAATACAATCAGGGTGGTGGTTTCTAGGAATAGGGAGGGGAGAGTCCCATTTTATCCTTCCCTTATCAGATCCCATCTGGAGTCTTGTGTTTAGTTCTGGATACCATGTTTAAGGAAGATGATGAGCTGGAGAGAATGCAGAGGGAGGGTTGGAATGGTGAAGGACCTGGATAAGGATTGGGAGAAGGAAATGGGTTTGCTTATATTAGAGAAGACTCGGGGAACATGATCACAAACTTCAAATATCTCAAGGTCCATCAATAACCAGAGTCTTCTCTTGTGTGGCCCTAAATGGCAGAGGAAGGAATGATGGGTATAAGTTGTAAAGAGGCAGATGTTGGCTTGATGTCAGGCTAGCTGCTTCCAAATGTGACAGGTCCTCCTAGGACTCCCAAGCTGATGTTACATAAGTCATAGTAGGCATTCTTTGGGGATGTAGATTTGATAAAAGGTCCTTTCCAACTTTCCAATTTTGTGGTTCCATGACTTTTTTAACTCAAAATTCAGTCTCCATATTACCATATTATCACATCTGTGTTAGTGTTGTTTGTCCTTCCTTCTTGAAGAGAACTATGATATCAGAGAGGTGATGCCATGACTTGCAAATTAATTAGATTTAAGTGAGAGAGGGCTCTGCAAAGTTATCAACTTCACTTTTCCCTCCAGAGCCATCTGAGTCTAGTAGCCAGATCTAAATCAGTGTAACTGGAGATGACCACAGATGCAGTGATAGGCCTTGGCCTTTTTAAGCTAAGGTCTTTAAGAGGTCTCACTTTGACTTAATCAGTGATTAAGGCTAGGTAAGAGTTGAGGCAGAAAATGGCTTCTTTTATCTAGTCAAAAATAAAAATAAAAATCAATCTGGGAGGGGAAGGCCAAAACAGAAAAAACTGCTATTTACTTTCACTCTGAGCCAATCAGGGCCCCAACAATGACCAAGTGGCACTTGGCCTGGGACCTATTGTTGGCCAATCAATAAGAATCAGAGTGATTTGGGTTTAAGGCATGACCCTACTCTGCAAACCCCAAGATACTTGTGACATAAACAGAAATAAGCTATAAAATAAATCCAAGTATCTCTTGGCACCTTAGCCACAGTTTTGGAATAAATTCAATTCTTTAGAAAATCACATAATTTAGAATTTAGAATTGGAAGGAGCCCAAGAGATCAACATATCCATTTCCCTCATTTTCACAGATGAGGAAATAACCATAAAAGTTAAATGACTTGTCTAAGACTACACAGTTATTAAGTAGTGTGGAAGAATTTAAACTTACTTCTTCAACTCCAAATTCATTGCCTTTTCTATTATATCTTAATGTCCTTTTCTTTTATGGAATTACAGTTGTTTGGGGGTAGGGAAGAAATGGGGAAGGGGGTTCTGGATCTATGATTTCATTGTCATGAAAACTTTCTCCACCAATGTGGATAGCAATTTGATCCATTAACTTATAGTTTTGGAAAATGACTTGGGACACTGAGTTGTTTAGTGACTTGCCCAGAATTACATAGCTAGTTTGCATGAGATAAATGCAAACTTCGGGTCTTCCCAAATGTTAGCCTTCTATTCACTCTCTTTTATTGAACCTGTGATTGCATCTGCCAAAGGAGCTCCTAGTGAGACAGCTCTCTTTTACCAGTAGACAATAGAACTTACATTGAAATTTTTTGTCTCAGAGCATTTGTCTAAGAGCTGGGCACTTAGAGTTGAAGTGATCTATTCAAAAATCACCTAGTCAGAAGGTATCAGAAGCAAAATTTCAAACTTAGGTTCAAATTAGAGGCCCGCTTTCTACGTGCAATTTAAGGTTGGCTTCTCATTTACTGAAGCTAATCATGTCTTTGTTGAACTTGGTTATACCAAGTGTTAATTCAATTTCCCAAAGTGCTATCCATTTCTTCTACTATACATACTAGGTTGTGAGAAAATCAAGGAGGGTGAAGAGTGAGAAAAGGACATGGGATATGGTGATTAAGAGTTCACTGGAGAATGCTGAAAGAGCAGCTTCAGAAAAGTGGTGAGGGCAGAAAGCAAACTATTAGGAGTGGGAAATAATAAAAGAGAAGAGTAGCAATTTGTCCACAAAGAGAGACTTTTCCTGGATCAGTAATTGTAAATAGTAGGACTAGGGAAGGGAGAATTGGTGAGGGACAGGGGAGGTAGGTGGAAGGTACAAACTGGAGCTTGACTTTGAATTACTAGAAGATACAGTGTAACTAACCATCACAAGGCACTGGGTTGGCACACTGGTGGTTCAGGTAGCAGATGACGCAAGCTGCTATCACACACACTTATTTGGAATTCCAATGTTGAGAGACAGAAGTATGATAAGATTGAGTCTTACTTGCTAGTTACATGATTATGAGCAAGTCACATGTCTCCCTTGGGTCTTTAGTCTTCTCATCTGTAAAATCTGTAAAATAGGTTAGAGTATCTCTAACATCATACCCAGCTCTAAATCCTCAGAGCATCTCTGGATGGGCCAACCAAGGATCATTTGTCTTTACAAAGAACCACATCATGCCTTTTCCCTGACTTTACTGTATCTGAGGACAACTATTTCCCAATTCTTTCCTTAATCCAGATGACTACTAATCATAGATACCATAATGAAGATTCTCACTTTGGATGGGGAGTGGATTAGGATCCCTTGCCTGGAGTCAAGAAGACTCATCTTCCTAGACACTTCCTAGCTGTGTGACTTTGGGCAAGTCACTTAAGTCCATTTGCCTTAGTTTCCTCATCTGTAAAAATGAGCTGGAGAAGGAAATGGCAAACCACTCCAGTAATTTTGCCAAGAAAACTCCAAATGGGGTCATGAAGATTTGAACAGGATCAAAATGACTAAACAGCAACAACTCTGGGTGGGCTCTATTGAATTTATATGAGACATGAATGAAACATGGTGTAGAAACACAAAGAAGAACAAAACCTGCCCTCAGGGAGTTTACTGTCTGGCTTGGAATGTACACAAGTTAACTATAATTCAAAAGTATATGATAAGCCATAATACAGACAGTTAATGGGAGAAGAGTTGCAGAAAAGAGGCACTGAGTGAAAGAGTTAGAATGGAAGGTTGAGTCTAGAAACAGAAGTCATTGAATGTCAGACTCAAAATCCTAGAATAACAAACTATGTATTCAAGCACAGAATTGTAAGTTTCAGAGAAAGATCAGTTTTTTCTCCTGGAATCAGAAGGGATGTTGAAGTAGAAGACAAATTTCCTTCTAATGTCACCTATCCCAAAGCTGTATGGACATCCCAGCCTGGGAAAATAATGAAGTCCCCATCACTGGAAGTGTTCAAACAAAAGCTAGCTGAGCACTTGCTGGGGACATTGTAGAAAATGATCCTATGCAGACAGAAATGGTACTAGGTGACCTCTGAGGTTCTTTCCAGATTTTGAGATTGTATGAAATCTTTCCATTTTCCTCAATTCAGTCTCTTATGTAGCCCAAGGAATAGTTCAAACAACTAACATGTGATTTAGGCCTCTGGCCTTGGCCTTAGTTATTGGAGCATTCATCCCTGTCTCATTCCATTTTCCTGCAAGAAGAACAGGAGGACAGATGTGTTTAATAAGAAGGGGAATGAACGACATGCAGCCACAGGGTGTTTAGAAAGACCAACTTATGGATGAAATTGTAGCTTAAAAAGCTAAACTGGTCATCTTCAGGCAAGCCAGAGGAGGTGAATGATAAGCCTGAGCTCACTAACCAAGCCTGCCTATCTAGAGAGCCATATTGCCTAAGGCAGCCTTCCTCCTTTCCTCCCTCTCTTCTTCCCTCTCTCCCTCCCTCCCTTCCTTCCTCCCTTCCTTCTTTCCCTCTCTTCCTTCCTTCCACAAATACTCATGATTTCTAGAGTAGTTGAGCTACCACATAGACCTTGACTTCTTGGAGCTTCCAGTCTACTAAGGGAACCATTGGCTATAACATACAACATCATGTGCATCAGAGAGGAGTGAAACAAAATGCTTTGTGAGATGAAAGAGGAAAGGTTGTTACTGACCTAAGGAAGATCAGAGAGGGTTTAAGGGAATAAATAACAAGAAGGGCATTGGAATATGTTCATATCAACAGCAAAGGCACATTGGGAGAAGATCTTATGGCAAATGGGGAGGGAGAAAGGGGCAATTTAATGTTGCTGGAATGGAATGTTTGGAAAGAAATTATATAAGAGAAGGCTAAAAAGGTAGTATGGTGTCAGATTGTAGAGAGCCTACAATATCAGTATGACTTTTATGCAAGAGGCAATAGGGAGCCATTGAAGATTTTTGGGCACAGGAATAATGTTACCAGATCTGTGTACAAGAAAGCTTATTCTAGCAGTTTTGTGAAGGATAAAGTATGGGGGTGGGTAAGAGGCAGAGTAACAGAGACACACAGAAAGAGAAACAAAGACAGAGACACAGAGAAAAAGAGACACAGAAACAGAGAAAAAGATAGAAACAGAGACAAAGACAGAGAGAAAAACAGAGAGACATAGGGACAGAGATACACAGACAGAGATAGAGATAAAAAAGAAGAGAGAGAGATCTGTAATGAGGCTATTTCAATAGATTACTCCAGGACTTCTTAATCTTTTTCCTCTCATGATCTCTTTTTGCCCAAGAAATTTTTATGTGGCCCTGGGTATACAGATCTATAAAATGCATATACAAATCAAACATTCACTGATAATACCTCATAATTTCATAACTCACATTCAGTTATGTGACCCCACATGGGGTTACAACCTACAATTTAAGAAGCCCTGACTAGGCAATGGCTAATTCAATTCAGTTCGATTTATTGTCACAAATGTTTAGGACAAAGTACAATGCTAGGGTTTGGGCTTACAAAAACAAAAACTTCCTTCAAGGAATTAGAGTCTATAAGAAGCTGCAAGCCACCTCACAATAAAGTGATAGTTGTGGTTTGGAGAAAATACACTGATATGAATTCCTTCAATTGTAACCTTTTTCTAAAACATTTCTAGATAACCTTACTTCTCTTCTCAATGAAAGATTCATTCGGCTATCCTGGAAATCTCTTGAATTGTCAAGCAATGTAGCAAAGTATTTTCCGATGGAAAGCATGTTGGATTTGGAACCCAAAGCTCTAGGTTCAAATCTTAATACTATCACTGTTCTATAAGAAAGCAATTCATTTAAGCCATCTGGGTGTATTTTCCTCATCTTTAAAATGAGAAGATGGGACAGCTAGATGATGCAGTGGATAGAGGACCAGCCCTAGAGTCAGGAGGACCTGATTCAAATTTGATCTCAGACATTTAACAGTTTAACTGTGTGACTCTGGGCAAGTCACTTAACCCCAATTGCCTTGCCAAAAAAAAGAAAAGAAAGGAAAGGAAAAAAGAAAGAAAAAGTAAAATGAAGAGAATTGGACTCCCTAAGGCTCTGAAATTCCTTCCTGCTCTAAATCTGTGTGCTATGATAATAAAAATGTCAGTTGCTACTTCTGTAGCACTTTATGTGTACAAAATGCTTTGTATCCATTATCTGATTCTCACAACAACTCTGTGATGTTGTCAAGACAGCTCTCATCATCTGTATTTTATGGATGAGGAAACTAGGAAGTGGTAGACCCAGGAGTTTAAAAGCAGGTCTTCTGCCTCCTAAACTCATGCTCTTTACCTAATAGCCCGTTAAGCAATAAAATTCATTGTTACTCTGTGCCTACTATGTGCCAGGGACTGAACATTAGAAATATGAAGAAAAGCAGAGTCCCTCTCTCAAGGAATTTACAATGTAATGAAGAAGAAAAGAGGCAAATAAGTGTAAAACAAGATCCATACAGGGTAAATTGGAGATCATCTCAGAGGTAAAGCCTTAACTATCATTAAGGGGGATTGGGAAAGGCTTCCCATAGAAAATAGGATTTTATCTGGGACTTGAAGGAAGTCAGGAGGAGGGGATGAGGAGTAATAATAATCTAGGCATGGGGTATAGCTGGTGAAAATGCCCAGAGTGAGGAGATAGAATTTCTTGTACAAAGAACAGCAAAAGGAGGCTAATGTCATGGAACCACAGGAGGACACATGGAGGGGAATAAGGAATAAGACTGGAAAGGGGATAGGTAATGAAAAGTTTTGAACACAAGAAATTTTACATTTGATCTTGGAAAGGACAGGAATCCATTGGAGTATATTGAACTGGGGTAAGGATAGGGAGGTAACATGGTCAGTGTGTACTTTAGAAAGATCATTCAGGCAATTGTGTAGAGGATAGACTGAAGTGGGAAGATACTTTGGGCAAACAGACCCCTCAGCAGGCTATCATTGCCAAAGTCTAAGAGAGTGGGATGAACATCTGCCCTAGGGTGGTAGCAGAAGCAGAGGAGAAAAAGGGGTGGATGCAAGAGATGCTGTGAAGGTAAAATTGACAGTCATTGGCAACAGATTGAATATGGGATGTGAGAGAGTGAGAGTCAAGAGAGCCAAGTCAGTCAAGCCTGAATGACTAGGAGCATGGTGATGCATTCAACAGTAAATGGAAGGTTAGAAAGAAGGGAGGTTTGGGGAAGATGGAACATAATGAGTTTGTTTTGGGCCTGTTGAGTTTGAAACATCTAAAGGATATTCAGTTTGAAATGTACAATAAGTAGTTGTAGGCTTTAGAGGGATTTAGAAGATATAGTAGTAATGTATCTTGTAGTAAGTCAACCAAATTATGAAATAGAAGGTGTCTACCCCAGTTTGCTAAGCTGTGGCTGGTTTCTGTGCCCTGCTGGTGTCCTCTCCCAGTTTTCCTAAGAGTCCCAGTGTTCTCATTATCCTCCTTTGAGAGGCAGTTCGGTATATAGATATAATGTTGAACATGGAATCAGGAAGAGATGATGAATCCTGCCTTCAATAATTATTACCTGTGTGACCATGAACAAGACATTTCACCAGTGCCTTTTCAGAACAGAATAATATCTCCCCCCCCCTTTCTCTCTCTCTCTGTCTTTCCATATACACACACACAAACACACATACACAGCTCTTTAAAGATTGCAAAACACAGTTGATCCTTACACTAGCCTTCAAGGTTGGTGCTATTATCCCCATTTTACAAATGGGGGGGAAGGCACAGAGAAAACATTGACTTGTCCAGGGTCAATTATCTAAGTAAGAGTCTAAGGCAAGATTTAAACTCAGATCCTCCTAAATAAATGCATGTTAATGTTATGATAGGGATAATGGTTGCTGATGGATTTTGGAGCCTTTCCTTTAGGCTATCTAAAGCAACATTGGTAGCAATGGTAGAAAGGCAATATTATGTAGGATGTTGGTAAGAATAACAAATTTTGAATCAGATGGGCTTGAATTCAAATCTTATCTCTCTTACTACCTGTACGACTTTGGACAAATTATGCAACCTTTCTAGATCTTAATTCTTCATCTATGAAATAAGAGAATTGAACTAAGTGGTCTTTATGATCTTTTCAAACTCTAAATGCATAGTTATCCCTTCCACATCATGGAGGTTAGGGGCATGGTTCTCCCTGTGATCTGGAAAATCTACATGAAATTTTTTGGCCCTCCCTTCATACCAAGGAAGAAGTTTGAATTATTATGATATTGAAGGATAAAAAATATTGATATTATAATATACTATGTGTATATTTTTTTTGCATTTCTGAGTTTCTAAAATTTTTCTGTGACATCAGCTGACCTTTGCATCTATGGCTTCTGTAAAACTCTCCCAAAATTCACATTTAATTTCTTATGCCAACTGTGATATATAGAAGCTGCAATGGGAAAAGTTGCCCTGTGGAAAGGATAACCTCATTTTTTTTAACATGTAAAGAAGTCTAATAATAGAACCCACTTTCAGGGTGGTCATGAGTTTCAAATGAGATAATATTGCTGAAGAATTTTGCAAGGGTTAAAAGCAGTGTGCAGAGTAGATAGAGCTAGCCTTTGAGCCAGGAAGACCTGAATTTGTTGGTCCAGATAACTCTCCAGGGAAGCTAGGGACCTACATTGATAAAAGAAGTTCCTTACCTAGAAGCTGCCTTCCAGAGGTGTGGATCCACTCTGCTGTTGTGGTTGAGTCATGTTCCATCCATTTGGGGTTTTCTTGGCAAAGTTATTGAACTGGTTTGAGATCTCCTTCTCTAGCTAATTTTTTAGATGAGTAAACTGAGACAGACAGGGTTAAGAGACTAGCTCAGGGTCACACAACTAGTAAGTGTTTGAAGCCATAGTTGAACTCATAAAGATGAGTCCTCCTGATTCCAGGCCTGGCACCCTATCCACTGCACCACCTTGCTGCCTACCCGTTTACTGTAAATCAGCTAATATTGTCTCTTTTCTCCTTCATCAAGACCTGCTCTCAGGAAGAGATCTGATAAACTGAAGATATAAATAGGATTATAATCTTTAAATTTGGAAGAATCTCTAGGATTTATGTAATCCAATGGTGCCAAACTTCTAGAAATTGGGGGTCCCCTAATCTGTACATAAGAATCTCTATGGACCATATTATTCAGATTTAAAATGTAATCTTATCCATGTTTTATTGCATTTTCAATTGTTTTGTTAAATTTTTCCCAATTACTTTTTTCTTTTTTTTTTCTTTCTTTCTTTCTTTCTTTCTTTTTTTTTTTTTTTGCTGACGCAATTGGGGTTAAGTGACTTGCCCAGGGTCACACAGTCAGGAAGTGTTAAGTGTCTGAGACTGGATTTGAACTCAGGTTCTCTTGACTTCAGAGCTGGTGCTCTATCCACTGCACCATCTAGCTGCCCCCCTAATTACATTTTAATCTGGTTTCCACTTTGACTCATCTGGTCTAACCCCAAATCCCTCATTTTAGAGTAAGAGAAATCCTGTGAATTGCCCCAAACCAGAAAGTCAACAAGGAGAGCTGCAATCAAAGCCAGATCTTTTGCTGCCAAATGCAGAACTATTACTAATATTGCTGCCTACTTCTATATGAATTAGAACAGCTTACAGTGTGACCCTTCCCAAGGTGATTTGCTCTCCAATGGGGACTGGACCAGAAGGTAACAGCAACAAGATAACAAAATCCTAAGGAGGAATTTCAGGCATAAGCCACGGGATGAGGGAGGCAGGTTTAGGGATTTTAAGCATGCAGATAATTTCAGTGGCCTTGCTCCAGCTACCTACTAGGCTATCCATCACAGGTTGTCATATTAGCAAGGCTTGGCAGCTTGAAAATGTAAAGTTCTGCCCATCTGAGGACAAACTCAAATGAGCGGGCATTGCCTGCTCCCTCAGATGCCCAGGCTCTATCAGATGTTCTGTTCTTGGAGAAGAACAAGAAGCAATAGGCTTGGAAGACTTCTCAGTCAAAGGAAATCAAGGTATGTAACTGGAAGACTTATAGTTGGAAGGCTAATAGATATGGAGCCAGAAGGGATCTTAGATGTCATCATGTCCAGCTCTCACATTTTATTTATGTTTTTTTTTGGATAAGGTAATTGGGGCTAAGTGACTTGCCCAAGTTCACACAGCTAGGAAGTATTAAGTGTCTAAGGCCAGATTTTAACTCAGATCCTCTTGACTCTAGGGCTGGTGCTCTATCTACTGCCCTTCCAGCCTCCACAGTTCTTACATTTTACAGATGAGTAGACTAGAACCCAAAGGGGTTTTGTTACTTGAGTAAGTAGATTACTTACTCAAGGTCACACAGGAAGACTGTATTTGTATCCAGGTTCTCAGGTCTCCAAATCCAGCAGCAGCAAGATCCAGGAAGACTTAAACTGAGGAGTAGTCTATGGGTAGCTAGGTGGTACAGCAAAAAAACAAACAAAAAACCAAACAAAAAACCCCAACCCAAACACCCCCCCCTGGAAAAAAACCCACTGGACTGGGAGTCAGGAAGACAAATTTGAATCCTGCCCAAGATAATTTTGTTGTGTGATTTTGGGCAGTGCCTCAGTTTTCTCATCCATAAATGGAGGTAATAATAGTAATTGAGATCAACGTATGTAGCATATGTAAAACATTTTGCAATCCTTAAAGAACTATATAAAAACTAGCTATTATTAGACAAAAGTTCATTCTGAACAGCAGGCCTTTCTGAGATCTCATCTCAGTGCTGGTATTAATTTGCTGTGGTAAGAAAAATGGAGTGGAAAGAGCATTAAAGCTGGAGATAGCCTGGGTTCAAATTCTAGTTTCATAATATACTACCTCAAGCCTTTGGATGCATCCCTTCCTTGCTCTGGGCCTCAGTTCCCTCATTAGCAAAATTAGAGAATTGCATGTACCAGATGATCTCTAAGGACTTTTCTGGCTTGAAATAATAGATGCTCATGGTCTGTGGGGCCTTAGCCTGACCCTCCACAAAATGTGGATGATGGCTCTGCTGTAACTCATGGGGTCCTGATGTGGATTAACTTTGGTAAGTGATGATTTCTGATATTGCCTGTGGAGGTCTTGACCCCTGTGGAAAGTCCAGCAGACAAAGATATATAAAGCAGCCTTCCCAAGACTTGTTAGATCAAACTATTCAGCAGGAAGGAATCTCTGCACCATTCCCAGGGGGATTCCTGGCTTGACTTATAAAAAGCATGCTTTTAAAGAGCAGTGCTTAAAATGTGTGAATCCCACTGAGCAAGGACTGCCCCTGCCAAATTGTGAAATGGGCCAATTTTGTCTCCCTGCTCATTCATCTTCCTTTCTGCACTTCTTGCTCCTCTCTTCTGGTGGCTGACTCCCAAGAGCCCAGAGCCCTAGTGCTGTGCCCTGCCCTGCCTGCCCAGAAGACCTTCCTAAAGCAACAATGTTGTGGAGGGGGGAAAGCCTTGCATTGAATGTCTTTATATCACATTTTTGGAGGTAGAAGAGCCCCAGAGGCTAGACCTTAAGGCACAGGGAAGATTCAACGGTAGGATGACCTGGTTTCAAATTTTGGCCCTGATATTTACTCTCTATGGGACTTTGGTCCCTCTTTGGATTTCAACTTCTTCCATAAAATGCTAGTTGGTAGCAATGGATCTGGGCAGCAGATAATCAAACGTATTTTACTTTTTGAGATTAACAGATGAGACACTACTGGAGCAGAATGCTGTATATAGTGTCAGACATGTTTGCTCTATCAGGTAATGCTGCTAAATTAGATTTTTTTTGTTATAAGGGAGGGTTCAAATGAGAGGGGGCAAATAAGAGGAGCATTTCCAGAAATGAGGATGATAGAAAAGCAAAAAGTATCAGTATAATTTGTTACTCAAAGAAATGTTATCCTATCAACAAGGCAGATTGAAAACCATCTACGTGATTTCACTTCAAGAAATAATAAACACATTACATAATGTTTTAGTATTGCAGAATGTTTTACCTATATTATCTTGTTTAATCTTCACAACAACTTTGTGAAGTAGATGCTGTTATCATTCCATTTTACAGATAGAGGAGAGTGAGTCTGAGAAAGTAAGTTGCCCAGGACCATCCACTTAGTAAGCTTCTAAGGTAATATTGGAACTTGGGTCTTCCTGACTACCAGTCTATCCATTATGAGTGCTAAAAAAATTAGTTAGCTTATAAGTAACATTTTCAGGTTTGCAAAATGCTTTACAAATATTATCTCATTTAGTCCTTACAACAACCCAATGAGGTAGATGCTATTATTATCTCTACTTTACAGATAATGAAACTGAGGCAAAATAGTAGTAAAGTGACTTACAAATAATAGTAAAGTAAAAAAGTAATAAAGATTGCATAGCTAGTGAGTGTCTGAGACTGGATTTGAACTCAGGTTTTCCTGATTCCAGGCCTAACCCTCTGCTTACTGAGTTTTATAACTGAGGGTTTCTTTAGAATCTAGATACTGTGGATTTTTGCCAGTGTCTCACTTGGAAGCCCATTTCCCCTATCTCATACATACCCCAGTTTGGCACTTATCAAAAATCAACTTCCTATGTCCTGCAACCCCCATCCTCTTGATCCTCCCTAAGGTTCTTAGCACAATTGCACATAGTAGGCACTTAATAAAGAATACATTGCACTGAGTTTTATGTGTTCTGTTATTAGTTGCCAAAATATCCCTGATGAAGCATAAATATGGCCATGTCATTTTCTCATTCACAAACCTTCAGTGGGCTCCCATTGCCTATGGCATTAAATGTCATCTACTTAGCTGAGAATTTAAGGTCCTACAAATTCTGTCTCTCACCTTCCTTTCCAGTTTTATTTCCTATCATTCCCCTTCACGAATTTTAAATTCCAGCCAAATGGGATTACCAGTCATTTCCTGAACTAGATTTTCTATTTTCCACTTCTGGCCAGTCCCAGAAGCCTTTTCTCATGCCTGGAAGGCATCTCAGAATCCTGTTCTCAATTCAGATATCATCTATTCCAAGAAAACTTCACTGATTCTCTCTGTTATACCCTACTTTCTGAACCCATGCTATCTAGTATTGAACTTATTTGCTTAGATATTCTGTCCTTTTCAGGAGAATGTCAGCTCTTTGAGGACAAGGAAAAGGACTGTTTTGTTTTGTCTTGTTTTCCCATTTCCTAGAATAGTGCCTTTGATTTAACAAATGTTTGTTGAACTGAAATGTTCTGCATATTGTTGAATAGGAGAAAAATTTAAGGATATCAGTCTCTCTGCAATCACATCTTCTACTAGTGGAAAAATGATAGCAAATTTTCAGAAGTGGAAAGAGAGAGCTAGGCTTCCCATTCCCCAATGAAAGTTCATGCTTCCTTTTCACGTTCTCTCAGTTTCCTCTCAAGTCTCTCAGCCAATCAAAACTTATATTTTCATCTGGGTAGTCAGTGTCACAAGGATCTTCTTCAGGGGATCTCCCAAGTGCCCACCCTGGAATGGAATGCTACACAGAAGTGATAGGGATCTTGTTCATTATGGTTGTTCTTCAGTTAAGTCCTGCCTTATTATGCTTGGCCCCATTTAAGGTTTTCTTTGCAAAGATACAGGAGTGTTTGACATTTCCTTCTCCAGTTTATTTTACAGATGAGAAAACTGAGGCAAACAGAGTTAAGTAACTTAGCCAAGATTACACAGTGAAATAAGTGTCGGAGACTGGATTTGAACTCAGAAAAATGAGTCTTCTTGATCCCAGGTCTGGCACTCAATCTACTGTGTCACCTAGAAGCCTTGATAGGGACCTTAGAGGCCATCCAGTTCAATCCTTCACTTTCTAAATGAGAAAACTTTCTAGAGAAAGCTTACCTTGAGGTGTTACCTTGCCCAAGATCACATCCAAATTTTGTGATTTTAGTGCTCTTTCCATGAAGTCTTCTAATAATTTGGGGGCAGGTTGTTTCTCTTTCCCAATACAGTTTCCTCCACTAGAAGACTGAGGTAATTATTTTTTCCTGGCTTTCCTCAAAGGCCTTCTGAGAGAATCAGTTGAAAGCTTTAAGATGGAAAAAGTTTAGAAAGCCCAATGGGATGGAAAGTCATCCCTTCACGTGTACCAATGGACTTGTCTCTTAGGCTGCTTTATCAGACTACTCTGAGAGCATCTTGTAACCTGGCTGTTCAGTGGAAACCTGACCAGGGATGACAGCATACAGTGCCTGATGTCAGGCCAGTTTCTCTGGGCAAAGGAAAAGTGATTGCCACTCTTGATTATCTCTGATTATAAAGCTCACAAGGCCAGGCAAGCATAAAAGCTCAGGATGGGTTCCTGGCCTGGTATTGTTGGTAAAGGGCAGCCCTCCACTCTGAAAGCAGGTTACTATAGCATCTAATGAGATGTTCAGAGGCTGCCTGCTTCTCTCTGAGAATTCAGAGAGATTTGGAGCAGCTGGAGGGAAAATCAGCTTTTGCAGCCAGTACTTAAAAACCTGTTTTGAAAGGAGATGACCACATCTAATGAAAATGAGCTAGATGACTAAATAAATGGCTGACTTCTGTAGTCTACTGAGTACAGGGAAGGTGTGGGTCAGGGCCAATTTAGATGTCCTATCCCAGGCAAAATGGGGAAATTGAAATATCAGTTTATGCAAGTTTCAACTTCTTTTCAGAGTTCCATGTTTGCCTTGAGTTCCCTCAGGTCACCACATATATAGAATCATATATTTCCCCACATGGACCTTACACCTTCACTGTCCTTCCTTATGTCTCCCTACCTCCCCATTTACACATGCTCTCTGGAAATGATCCGAAGTGAGTCCTTTACAATTTACCAGAGCTGACCTTCCTAGTGTCCCCTTGGGCAAATGAGCCTCTAGTCTCTGGACCTCAGTGAGGGTGGGTCACACCCATCTACCAGATTACAAGATACTTTTAGCATAGCCTCATAAATCTAGGGGGTGGGCAAATGGGTGCAGGGAAAGAATTAGGTCAAAGGACCTGAGTTCACATCCTGGCTCTGATTTATAGTCACAGGGCTTGAATTCAAATTCTGACCCAGTCACTTAACTGCTTGTGTCACTATGGCATTTTATTTGACCTCTTGAAGCCTCAATCCCCTCATCTGTGAAATGATGGAGTTGGATTAGATGGTCTCTTCTAGCTCTAAATCTATTGTCCTATCACTACCCAACCTTTAAGCTTATTACCATCTGACATTCCACATTTCATCTTTGAAAATTTCTTCCAGAATTCAAGCCACTCTTCAATAGATAAGTGGTCAAGGGATATGAACAGACAATTTTCAGATGATGAAATTAAAACCATCTCTAGTCATACGAAAAGTTGCTCCAAATCACTATTGATCAGAGAAATGCAAATTAAGACAACTCTGAGATACCACTACATACCTGTCAGATTGGCTAAAATGACAGGAAAAGATAACGATGAATGTTGGAGGGAATGTGGGAGGGCTGGGACACTAATACATTGTTGGTGGAACTGTGAACAGATCCAACCATTCTGGAGAGCAATTTGGAGCTATGCTCAAAAAGTTGTCAAACTGTGCATACCCTTTGACCCAGCAGTGTTTCTACTGGGCCTATATCCCAAAGAGATCTTAGAGGAGGGAAAGGGACCCACATGTGCAAGAATGTGTGTGGCAGCCCTTTTTGTAGTGGCTAGAAACTGGAAACTGAAGGGATGCCCATCAATTGGAGAGTGGCTGCATAAATTATGGTATATGAATGTTATGGAATATTATTGTTCTGTAAGAAACGACCAGCAGGACGATTTCAGAGAGGCCTGGAGAGACTTGCATGAACTGATGCTGAGTGAAATGAGCAGAACCAGGAGATCATCATGCACAGCAACAACAGTATTACATGATGATCAATTCTGATGGACATGGCTCTCTGCAATAAAGAATTGTCTCAAACCAGTTCCAGTTGTTCACTGAAGAAAACCATATACACCCAGAAAGAGGGACATGAAATATGGACCACAACGTAACATTTTCATGATCTCTATTGACATTTGCTTGCATTGTGTTGCCTTTCTCTGATTCTTTTTTTTCTTGGAGATAGGATTTTTCTTGCATAACTTCTCAAGCATTTCAACATTATTAACATGTAGTGGACTTCCTGCCATCTGGGGGAGGGGAGGGGACTGGGGGTAAAATTTGTATTGGAAAGCTTTGTAAAGATCAAGGTTGGGGAACTACCCATACATATGTTATACAAATAAAAAGCTTAAAAGAAAAAAAAAGAAAAAAAAAGAAAATTTCTTCCAATTCTTAACCTTCTTTGTTGCAAATTCCCTTTCCTTGCTGACATTCCGTGTTACAAAATCCCTCCCAGGTCTAACCCTCTTTGCTTTCAAATCCCTCTCACTTCTGACCTCCTGTGTTCTAAGGATCCTTTTAGTTTAGAAATTCTTTGTTCCCAAAGGAATTTTTATTTTCACCCTCATCTTTCATTGTAAGATAAAACACTTTGGAAAGAGAAAAAGACCATCAAGCTGATTAGCAACAGGTGGTGAATCAACTTTTTTCCACAGGTAGTTCTTCTCTAAATCTGAAGATCACTCTAGGTGGACTGGGGCTAATATCAAATCTGGCTAAAGCTGAGCCTGCTTTGGGCATTTTGAGGAATATTCATTTTTCCTTTGAAAATGGGCATCTCAAAATGCCCACCAAAGAGATTTAGTTATAGATTCATAGTAATATTTTTTGTGGAAGAGTTGAACTGACTAGATTCCAAACTCATTTTTATATTCTAATTCAAGCATGAGTTATGAACTTAAATCTGGCTTCATTGAACTCTAGATTTGGTGTTGTAAGACTTGGATTCAAATCTTGATTTTACTATCTAGTGATCTAGTGACATAAGATAATAATTTAATTTCCTTAATCTTTATTTCCTCATCTATAAAATGAGGGGTTTGGATTATATGATGTCTAGGGTCCTTTCCAGTTCTATATCCTATCCCCTTATAAATCAGCCATGAAACCTTGGGAATGACCTAGATACTGAAATTATGGTTCCTTACAAATAGAGCTGTCTAACACTGTAACAGATGAATAAATAAATAGATGGAAAGCTAAACAAATAGCCAGGTAGTCAGACAGGCAGATAGGGCAGATAGATACATAGATATGTGTATATATATATATATATATATATAT
>JAJPUD010013808.1:4805-42863 GCA_023553655.1 Myrmecobius fasciatus | reverse complement strand
TTTTTTTCCAGATCTTTTCTATCTTTTATCTGTTGTTCTCCTTCCAGCTTCATCTTTTAATTACCTTGTTTAATCTCAGGCTTCTTTTTTAAAATTTTATTTTTTTGCTGAGGCAATTGAGGTTAAGTGATTTGCCCAGAGTCACACAGCTAGGAAGTGTTAAGTATCTGAAGTCAGATTTGAAGTCAGGTCCTCCTGACTTTAGGGTCAGTGCTCTTTCCAGTACATCACCTAGCTGCCCTCAATCTTGACCTTCTTTAAGCTTGTGTTTCTCGCAAGCTAATAATATACTATCTCTACTTGTGTGATGAGCAATTCATGTATAACCTCCCTAAGTCTCAGTTTCCTCATCAGTAAAATGAAGGGCCTGGACTAGTTGATTTCTGAGATTTCCTCCAGTTTTAGATCTATGATCCCATGAGCTCTAGATGCTGAGACAATTGAGATGGGCTCAGCTGGGGTCAGTTTATAGAAAACATTCAGGTAAGGCACAGGGTCAACAATTTCCAAGGAGGAAGCAATCAATCTCAGAAGCAGATTGATCTACAAAAAAATCTGATATAGCCTTTTCCTTCACATGATATAGGTACTGCACATGAGTTTTTCCTAGCCTTGTTTTGTATGGAGCAATTAACACTCTTTTCCTTTTAACGCCAAATAGGTGAGAGGGTTTCTGTTATCTCCATTCTCTTGTTTTCAGAGCAGATTTTGGAAAGATGAGATGGATGAGATGTTCTGAATATGACAGTTACTTTTTGGGGGTTATTGAGAGCCAGAGATATCACTTCAAAATGTGTCTTCTCCAACTGCTGCCGTTTGATAAAAGTCATGTCAACAAATATTTATTAAGTGCCAAATATATATCATAGTAATCTATATACTATATATAGCAATACTATATATGTGTATATATATAGTATTTTACATACATTTGTATATATATAAATATATATATATAGTATTTGCATAGATAGACATACATACATACATATACATACCCACATATACATACATACATATACATACATATACATATATATTCATGTATGTATATGTGTATATATATATATATATTATATACCAGTGTGCCAGACACTGTACTAAGAGTTGGATCTACAGAGAAGGGCAAAGAACAGTCTCTGCTCTCAAGGAGCTCACTATGCAATGATAGAGATGTGCAAAAACTGTAGAAACAACTATATACAAATAATCCATGGGGAGGACAAATTGTACATAAAGTTAGAGAGGAAACCCTGGTAATAAGGGGTGACCAGAGAGACTTCTTGCAGAAAGTTGGATTTTTGTTGGGTCTTGCTGGAAGGCAAGGAAGACAGAAGGCACAGATGAAGAGGGAGAGAATGCAGGCATGGAGGACAGTCATGATCAAGTTAAATTGAAATTAAAACAGAATTAGCTTGATTTTGCAGCTTATGATAAATTTCTGCTACCTTTACTTCGAGCTGCAATATCTCTACCCTCTCTCCCCAAACATATTCATCAATAACCAGTCATGAGGTATCATTACGGCATGATGGTGACGTTGGCTTTTTGAAGGTTGTTCCAATGGCATCAATCAACCCATCTTGCAGTCCACTTTTCTCCTGTTTAATCATTTCAGCTGTGCCCAAATCTCTATGACCCCATTTGGAGGTTTCTTAGCAAAAATACTGAAATGATTTGCCATTTTCTTCTCCAGTTCATTTTATAGATGAGGAAACTGAGGGAATCAGGGTGAAATGACTTGCTCAGGGTCACATAACTAATGTCTGAGGCTGAATTTGAACTGAAGAAGAGGAGTCTTTCCAAGTCCAGACCTGTCACTGTAACTACTGTGTCACCTAGTTTTATTAGATATAAATATTTATTTCCATATTCTTATATAATGAATATATTTGCATACATATTTGGCAATATGTAGTTATCCCTATTTTATTTTAAATGCTTCAATGCCATCCTTGCTAAGGTCTCCTTCTCACTCTGATGTTACTCTTTATACCTTCTGTATTTTGGCAGCTGGCTGCCATTGTGGCTAGAGTTCTGGACTGAGAGCCAGGAAGATCCGAGTTTGAATCCTCCCTTGCAAACTTATTATAGCTGAATGACCCTGATCTCTGTGCCTTGGATTCCCCATTCATAAAATAGGCACAATCATAGCTCCTACCTCATGGGGCTGATGTGATTCTCAAATGAAATAACATAAACAAAATGGGTCTCGTCATGAGGAACAGCTAGGTGACCCTTTGGAGTCAGGAAGATCTGAGTGTCAGATACTACAGATATCCAGCCTCAGATACTTATTAGCTGTGTGCCTTTTGACCCTGTTTGCCTCAATTTCCTCATCTGTAAAATGAGCCAGAGAAGGAAATGGCAAATCACTCCAGTATTTTTGCCAAGAAAACCTCAAATGGGGCCATGGAGAGTCAGACATGATTTGAAACAACTAAACAATAATTACTATTATAGTTATTATTAATAATGATAATCTGTTCTCAGGTTGTTCCCTTTAAGCTAGGAGAACCCCAAAGGCATGAACCATCTCATTTTTGCCTTTTGTTCCAGTTCCTCTCACGATGCTTGATACATAGCAGGTGCTTAATGATTGCTTGTTGAATGAATACTCCACTCCCCCTGCTTCTGAGCCCCCAAGTTTCCTGCAGTTTCTCTGTGGGCCAGATCAGATTCTGGGTTCCCCATTGCGAATGGAACAAAGATTGATGGACTCACATCTTGGCAACTTGGTTGTTCATTTGGGGAGCACAAACAGCATTTACAACAACGAATGGCAGGATAAATTATTAATACTCACCAAGGAAATTTCTAACCCTATTAGTGTCATGTCATTAAATGTGTTTCTCATGCCAAGGTAGTGATTTTATTGCAAATCAGAATAGGACAGAATGCAAACGCTGTAACACTGGATTTAGTCAATTAACGGAGATGCAGGGAAACTGTAAGTTGTTGGTGGTTTATTATGGCACTGCTTAGAATGGTAATGCTTTGGTGACTTTTTCATTTGCTTTATAGCTAATATTTCCATTTATTGCTGAAATCTGTGCACTCTATAAAAAACCTTTTTTAGTTTAGATGCCCAAACTAGGGTGCTTAGGGAAGAAATGGAGATGTAACTAGGGCAGGGTGGCAAGTCAGTGCCCCAGGGTGCTGAAATGTAGAGGGCACTGACATGCCTTATAATTTCTGCAGGTGGAAATGACTGAGTTTAACATCTAGTTAGCAAGGATAGTTAGTTAATACAAGAAAACCTGCTTTTACATGCTCTACCCAACCCCAGTAACCACATGAAAGATGAGCTCCTCCATGACCTGGTTATTTCTTCTTTTCCTGGTGGAGATTTCCCCATAGCTTTGGCGTATTCTAGAGTTTTTGGCTCTTTTTTTTGTATGGGTGATGTTCTAGACTCACAAGGCATGTGTTTCATTTTTTAACATCTCACCCTGCCCTCTGAACTTGGTCTTAAATTTGAGTGTACCTTTCTTGCTTTTTACTGAGAGGAAAGAGAAGAAGGAGGGCATTTTGAGATGCTAGTTCTAGGCTCTAAAACTTTAAGTTATGGCTCTGGGTGGATATTTACACTGGATAAATCCTAGTTCTTGCCTAATTTAAGAGCTGGAAGCCTAACTCCCTAAGTAGGATCTGCCAAAATCTTCTGACTAATAAATACATGAATGAAGAGTAGTTATTTTTGCACTTGCTCTTTAACAAGTTTTCTATGAACAGAAAAACAAAGCCAGCCCTGCCTCAAGAACCTTATATTCTTCTAAACAAACTAGTACAAGGAGGAGGACTTTTGTCCTTTCTGGGATAGGGGCAGCTATTTGGCGCAGTGGATAGAGCACTAGCCCTGAAGTCAGGAGGGACCTGAATTCAAATCTGTCCTCAGACACTCAACACATCCTAGCACTTAACCCCAATTGTCTCAGCTAAAAACAAACAAAAATCCCCCCAGTTATTGGGATAGTGAGTAGGGCTATAGGGGAGTAGACTGCTGTTCTAGAACCCATTGCAGAGTTAATTTGATTTTGGCTCTCCAGCTGGAATACTGGAATGGAGTTGGGTAAAAAGAATCCACCTACAGTAACAATGCAGTTGTTCAGACAGAAGATTGCTGGAGAGAAGGGATGGAGTGAAGGAGGGATGGGGCTCTCCTGAGAAAGCAGGCCAGAGAAGACAATCAACAATTAGAACAGAGTGCCAAGATGAAAGCCCAGAATGAAAGAGTTAAAAACTCCAGGGCAAGTTTGGCAATGGCCATTAGGAACATGCAGGTTGAGAGAAGAACGGACCAGTTAAAATATCCCTGATTTAGAGGAAATTGTTGAGGTTTCTGCTGCAGACAAAGTGGCTGCTTTCCCCCATCATCCAGTGAGGACGTTGGCCCTCTGGGAAACTATATGCCTCTTTGGAATATATCTCTAAGAAGTCTATGATGTTATGACCAACCAGTCCCCTTTTATTAAAAGTTCACTCAGGATCTGAATTAATGAATTGCTTGAATTTGTACTGTGTGCTACAATTTTAAAAAGACACTTTCCTCACAATAGCCTTGTGACAATCTAGGTAAGACAAGTCTCAATATACCCATAGTAGACAGAAAAAACTGAGGGTCAGCACTAAGTAAATGACAAAGCCAAGGACCCAAACTCAAGGCCCCAAGACTCTGCCATGTCACTGCTCTCACTTATCAACGTTTCCTGGCACATTTTGTAGGTGTTTCCACCAAGGAAGGCCACTAGTGATACTAGATACCACCTGTCATACTAGTCTGGGGAGTGTCCACAAAGGCAGGCTGTAGTCTGTAGTTCTGGGACGGAACAGTGCCCTGAGCTGACTGTAATTGGGAAACATGGGCCAATGGAGAAGAAAGAGTCTACTCATAAAGACTAGCAGGAGAGCGAATCAGCAAGCACTTAAGTAGCCTGTCCTAGAGCCAGCTTGGTCATGCCCGGCAATAACAAAGAAGGTTCACAGCTCTGAGGGACAGAAAGTGGGTTGAAAAGGGAGGCTTTTTTAAAGTCAAAGGACTTTTTGGCCCATTACTCTTCAGTCACTGGAGATTGAGAAGAAAGGAAATGGACAAGAACCTGAAGGGGGTAAAGGGTTCCAGCTAGGAACTGAATGAGCCCAGTATGGCCTGCCCTAATGCACACATGGAATGCTTTTGATATTAGCTTTTATCTAATCAAGTTATATTGTTTGCTTAGCGATGAATTTGAGGCTGAGGAAACTGGTGAATAATATGGAGAGGAACTGAAGAGCAAATGGGGACTTTTGAGTGAAATGAAGCTAGATGAGCCAAATGGAGGCAATGTTAGGAGTATTATTATACCTATAGCAACCCCTCCCATCCCTCATGGCATTTATGGGGACCAACCTGTTACACTGGATTAAACAAACCTGCCTTTCTTTCCCCTCTTCTTCCTGGCTGAAAATCTGCCCTGTAATCAGAGGTTGTAGAATAAATAGATACTGAGATAAATTTTCAGAGCATGAGCAGCTAGATGAAGGGACTTCATCCTGTTTACTTCCATTGATTTGTAATCCAGACTCTTTTTTTTGTTCATAGAAAGAAGGAAAGGCAATATTCTTTGTTTTCACAGCTGGCTTACTGCTGTTTTATTAGTGTTCTGACTGCAGGAACTTGACAGGTGCTAACCTTTAATCTAAGAGAGAAGAGCCATTCTGTTATGGAGGAAGGGAAGGAAAGAAGGAAGGGAGACAAAAGGGCAGAAAGAAGAAGGGCAGGGAGGGAAGAAGGAAGGAAAGGAGGAAGAGAGGAAGGAAAGGGAGGAAAGGAGGAGAGAAGGAAGGGTAGAGGAGAAAAAAGAGAAAGGAAGTAAGAAAGAAAAAAGAAAAGGAAAGAAAGGAAAGAAAAGATAGTAAAAAGATAGAAGGAAAGAAGAGAGCAAAAAGAAGGAATAAAGAAAGAGAAAATCAAAATTATGTGATGTCCCTTTTTATTACATCTTCCCCGCTTTGAGGAATGGATAAATGAATTCACTCTTGGCTAAGCCCTGCCTGCTAAAAATACCCTGTACTTGTACTTTTGCCCCATGCTCCCCCAAATGAAAACCTCCATCTAATTTCTTCTGGATCTTTAAGAGCAGTCAGGCAGGACCACTGTGCAGTTAACATCTGGAAATTAATTACAGCTGCAAGGGGACTTAATTACAATGCTCTGGATGGTACAAGAGCTAGAGATTAGAGAACAAATAGAGGAGTCAGAGCATCACAGAATGTTAGAACTAAACGGGGCCTGAGAGATCAACTAATTCAACCCCTTCATTTCACAGATGAGAAAACTGAAACCCAAAGATGCTAGGCAATTTCTGCAAGGTCACAGGGAGTGTGTTGACTCCTGGGTTTTGGAACTGACACATCCCTCACTTCCCTAGAACTGCATCGAAGGTGACGGCTTTTCCTAATGATGGGGTTTTACCACTGAGCGCCTGTTGACCTGGTTGACATTCTTAAAAGAATCCCAGGTAATCACTTTAAAAAAAAAGCTCTATACAATTTGTACTGGGACACAGAGACAAAAATGAGAGACCTTCTTTCCACTACACTTCACTGCCTCCTGATTGTCATATTTTATTAATTTAGATTCTTCAGTTTCTGTTCTCCTTCAGTTGCCCACTTCCCAATGTCCTTGGTTGGGTAGGGTCAATACTTGAGCATTCCCAGTGTCAGACTTATAATATGATCATCAGAGTTTTACAGCTAGAATAGCTTTTTTTAAAATGGCATTATCTTTTGTAAAAGCAAAGAAACAGAAGCAAATTGATATTTGAAGATTGGGGAATGGCTAAACAAAATATGGTTGGTTCAGTGTTAATAGGATTTAAAAACAATGAATGTGATGAATTCAGAAAAGGAAAACAAGCTCCATAATGACTACAACAATGTAAATGGAAAGAAAACTACCATAAAGCAATTAAAACTAAATGTAAAATTATTATAACCAAGCCTCACCCCAAGAACACATTTGCTAAAACATCACCTTTCCTTATTTGTTAGGTCAGGGAATATGGTATGGAACTTTGCATTTAATCTCAGATGTTTTTGTTAATTTTGCTAAACTGTTTTTCTTTTTTTCTTATATAAAACAACTCTCTGGGAGGAGGAGGGAAGAGATAGATATATACCAAAAGAGATAGATATATACCAGTTGATATCAAAACAAAATGTATTAATAAAAATGAATTTTTATTTAATATTTTCCACAATTATAAATAAAAATGATTTTGGCATTCTTCCCTCCAAAATTTTGAATTACAAATTCTCTCCCTCCCTCCCCATCCCTTTCATTGAAAGGGCAAGCAATTTGACATAGCTTATACATGCATAGTCATACAAAACACATTTCCAAGGAAGTCATTCTGTGAAAGAAAATACAGACCAAAAAACCCCCAAGAAAAGTAAGAAAAAATTACTCTTCAGTAAATTTACCTACATTCGAACTCTCCAAGTTCTTCTCTAGAGACGAATAGAACCTTTCATCATACATCCTAGAGAATTGTCTAGGAACATTGTTTTGCTGAGAATGGCTAAGTAAATCATCATCCAATTTTGCTGGTACTGTGTACAATGTTTTCCTCATTCTACTCTTTTCCCTTTACTTCAATTCACCTAAGTGTTTCCAGGTTTTTTAAGGGCAACCTGCTCCTCATTCTAAAGGCACAATAGTGTTCCTTTACAATCATATACAAAAACTTGTTTAACCATTCTCCAGTTGATAGATATCTCCTCAATTTGCAATTCTTTGTCTCCACTAACAAAACTACAATAAATATTTTTGTACACATAGGTCCTTTTCTTTCAGTTTTTTTTTTTAATCTCTTTGGGACACAGACCCAAGTATTGCTTAGTCAAAGGGGAAACATAGTTTTATAGCCCTTTGGGCATAGTTCCAAATTGCTTCCCAAAATGATTGAATCACTATACAACTCACAAATGTACATTAGCATTTTAATTATTCCATATCTCCTCCAGCAGCTGTCATTTCCCATGTAGGAATATAAACAGTTTAATCTTTTTGAATCCCTAATAATTTCTCTTCCTTGTTTACCTTTTATGCTTATTTTGTATCTTGCAAAGATTTTGAAAGTCAAATTTTCTATTCCGTTCTGGTCTTTTCACCAGGAATGGTTGAAAGCCCTCTATTTCATTGAGCATTCAATGAATATTCTCCCTCGCCCACAGAAGTTTTGCTAAGTAGGTGATTCTTGGTTGTAATCCTAGCTCTTTTACCTTCTGGAATACAATCTTCCAAGCTCTCCAATCCTTTAACATAGAAGCAGCTAAATCTTGTGTTATTCTAATTGTGTTTCTTGATATTTGAATTTTCTTGGGCTATTTGCCATATTTTCTCTTTGATCTGGGAAGTCTAGAATTAGGCTATTATATTTGTGAGAGTTATCATTTCATTGAGATCTCTCTTAGAAGGTGATTGGTGGATTCTTTCAAATTCTATTTTACCTCTGATTCCAGAATATTAGGGCAGTTTTTCTCAAAAGATTATATCTAGCTTCTTGTTTTCATAATGACTTTCAGATAGTCCAATAATTCTTAAATTATCTCTCCTGGATATATTTTCTAGGTCAGTTTTTTTCTCCCAATGAGATATTTCACATTTTCTTCTGTTTTTTCTTTTTGACTTTGTTTCTTGATTTCTCATAAAGTTGACCAATTCTAACTTTTAAGGAGTTATTTTCTTCAGGGAGTCTTAGTACTTTCTTTTACATGTGGCCAATTCTACTTTTTAACTTCTTCTCTTCAGTAAATTTTTAAATATATATATTTTTTCATTTGACCAATTCTGCTTTTGAAGGCATTCTTCTCTTCATTGGATTTTTGTGCCTCTTTTGCAATTTGGCCTATTCTGTTTTATAAGTATTATTTTCTTTGGTATTTTGCGGGCCCTCTTTTACCAAGCTGTTGATTAGTTTTTTATGATTTTCTTGCATCACTATCATTTCTCTTCCTAATTTTTATTCTTATTTGATTTTAAAAATCCTTTTTGAGTTCTTCTATGTCCTTTTCTTTTGAGGCTTTGGATGCAGAAATTTTGACTTGAGACAGAGAGAGAGACAGGGAGACAGAGAGAGACAGAGAGAGACACACAGAGAGAAAGACAGAGAGACAGAGAGACAGAGACACACAGAGAAAGAGACACAGAGAGACAGAGACAGAGAGAGACACAGAGAGAGACAGAGAGACAGAGAGGAGAGACAGAAACAGAGAGACAATGAGAGACAGAAACAGAGAGAAAGAGGGAAATAAGGAGGAAGAGAAAGAGAGAGAATCTTTCCTGTGCTAAAAAGAGACTTAAAAACTTAGAAATCATAGAATTTTCAAGTTATGAGAGACCTTAGTGATTGTTTAGTTCAACCCATAACTGAACAAGATAAAAACAAAATATGGTTCTGGCCTTTTAGGAACATCACTTGCCTGGTCCACATTGCCTCCTGCATCTCTCGGGGGATGCCTTTTTGCTGTGGCTGGGCTGGCTCTCCTGCCCCATGGTCGGCATTTGATGGGGATGGCCGACTCTTTATCCATAGGAGTTGCTTTCTCAGGAAATGGGTGTAGGGGTTTAGCTGGAAGCCAGACTGGTGGTGTGATGGATGTTGCCACTCAGGTGGCCTCTCAGTGGAAGTTGGCCAGCAGTTGTGGCAGATGGTGATGATGAAGGTGGATCCCTCCTCCATAATGATTTCTCCCTTCAATGATGGCTGCAGCAGATGGGTGAGAAGTATGTCTGGTGGCTTGGGAGTTATTGCTATTTCCAAGACCCATGAATAAGGGGTTAGACCTCTGCTTTAGGAGGATCATCTGAGTGGAAGATGAGTTGCAATGAAGAGAAACTGGAGGCAGAGAAACCAATCAGAAGGCTATTGCAGTAGTCATCAAGAACAAAAAAAGGAGGCAACCTGAAAGGAGAGCAGGGAGTTGACAGATAGGCCCAAATGAGCTGATCTGAGGTCCTATGTGGTTTTCTCCATGGACATGTTGTTGGGGCCCATCGTGACTGTCCTTGCATGGTTCGAGACCAAATGAGATCTTGTAAGACATCATAAAGCTACATAAAAATTCTAGCTATTATTACTTTCTTCTCCTAGAGCTCAGAAGTAGTCCTGGGCGCCTGTTATCCGGATATTCTTTTCCAATTTGTATTTGGTAAACAACTGGTAGATGGATACAATGATTAGGTTTATTTGTTTTTACATTGGGATATAAGTTCATTTGAAGAATCGTTAAAAGCATCTTCTTCCTATTTCCATACGGCTTTCATTTCTTCTCCTCCATCTCTGTTCTGAGAGCTTTTTCTCTCCATGGAGTTTGGGGGTCATGAGTTATGGTTAACATTTATCAAAGACACCATTTTCTTATATTTCTATGTAATTATGGGCAATTATGGGAAGTAGGTTTAGCTGGGAAAATGCATGGATTCTAATGCAGTTTATTTATTGATTTATCAGGCATATTTCACAGCTCAGATTTTGTAATGTAACTATTCAATTAAGAAGAGTGAGCCTCTGGTCAATATTTCTGATCATATGATCATGTCTTTTTAAGTGTTTACATATTTGCAGCCTACAATGACACGACAGTTTTTTTTTTTACCATTTTCTTGAAAAGTCTGCATTAATAAGCAAATGTACCATCTTTAGAAATGCATAGTATCTGCAGTTTCTTTTTTATTTTATTTTTGGAGGCAATCGGGGTTAAGTGACTTGTCCAGGGTCACACAGCTAGTAAGTGTCAAGGCCAAATTTGAATTCAGATCTTGCACTCTATCTGCTATACCATTGACCTTCCTGGTATCAGCAGTTTTTGGAAACAAAGACCTGATACTTTTTTTTTTTAATTAACGCTTTTTATTCACAAAACATATGCATGGGTAATTTTTCAACATTGACCCTTGCAAAGCCTTCTGTTCCAGATTTTCCCCTCCTTCCTCCCACCTTCTCCCCTAGATGGCAGGTAGTCCAATACATGTTAAATATGCTAAAATATATGTTAAATCCAATATATGTATATATATTTATACAGTTATCTTGCTGCACAAGATCAAGAAGGAAGAAAAAAAAACCCGAGAAAGAAAATAAAATGCAAGAAAACAACAGAAAGCGTGAAAATGCTATGTTGCGGTCCACACTCAGTTCCCACAATCCTCTCTCTGCAAAGATCCGGTTCTTTATGGTGATTGAGAAATCCTGCAATTATGTAAACAAACAAATCCTGGGGACTGAGTTATTTTTCACTTGATCATTTTTGACATACGATTGTTTGAGTCCATGTGGATGTCGCTTCTGGCCGCTCAGCTTTTGGTTCCAATCCTGGACCGGATCCATTTCCCTGATTCTCTCTGGTGATGAACAGCTGCACTAGTTACACCCAATAAGCCCAGTATTCTATTTTCCTATTGTTCGGTGGAATGGTATCTGTTTGTTTAGAGATTATTACTGGTAATGTGTAACCTGCTTGCCACAAAGTCTGAGAATATTTAACTATCCTCTTCCTGCTTTTGATGAGAAAATGTTCAGTTTTTTTTATAGCTACTTTATATCTAGTAGGGATGGAACTCCTTTCATTTGGGTCCCTTCTAGACCCCAAATTAATAAAGTTGTTGCCTACTTTACCATTCTATTCTGACGGTCTACATTAAGACAGGCGTTGAGAAGATATTATTATTCTCTTCCATTCTCCTCTTTCCCCCTTTCCTTTTCTCTTTCTTCTTCTGCACAAATCCCCTTATCCACCATTCATATGTGCACTGTCCCTGTGCTGGTCTTAATCCCCTCTCATCTGGATTATTTCAATGGCTTCCCTAAGTAGCCTCCCTGCCTCCAATTTCTCCACCCTCCAACAATGTCTCCCCTCAGCTACCAAAGAGATCTTCCTAAAACACAGGTCTTACCATGTCACTCCATCCCCTACTCCATAAACTCCAAGGACTGCCCATTACTCCTAAGACCAAATGCAAAGTCCTCTGACTTTTTTTCTTAGGTTATTGGGGTTAAGTGACTTGCCCAGGGTCACACAGCTAGGGTATGTTAAGTGTCTGAGTCCAGATTTGAACTCAGGTCCTCCTGACTTCAGGGCTGGTGTTGTATCTGACTTTTAAAGGTCTTTACAGCTTGGTTCCTTCCTATCCTTTCAGTCTTCCTTCACTCGATTCCTTTCCCATGGGCTCTTCCTCTATGATCCAGTGAAACCGATCATTTTGCTCTTCCTGTAATGGCGCTCCATCTCCTGCCCTTTATCTGTTGGCTTCTCCGAACTCCTCCAAGATGAAGCTCAAGTTTACCTTCTAGGAGAGGCTTTCCCTTGTCCTTCTCCCCTCTCCCACCCCCTACTCTGCTACTGCCTTACCCTATGGGATTACCTCCTGACTTCTCTGCCTGAATCTTGTATTTACATTTTATTCCCCTATCAGAATATAAGTCCTTTGAGAGAAGGGACTGATTTGGTCTTTCTTTGGTAATTGTAGTACTTAACAGAGCACCTGGCCTGTAGTAATCACTTGCTAAAAGCTTCCCAATTGACTTCTTCTCTTCCTCTTTCTTTCCCCTCCTTTCCTTCTTCTAAGACCAGACAAGGGAGTATGGCAGCAGGGGACAGAGCCAAGTCAGACTGCCTGAGAATACCAGCTCGTGAAGGGGATGGCCGGGTATTTCCTTCAGAAGTCAGGTTTACTTCAAGAAGCCTTGTTTCTAAAGTTATAAAAAATTGGTGACTTCAGCAAAGCTGACCCCTCACGTCCAGACCACTGCCTCCATGAAGGATGGCACCATAAGGCAGGGGAGACACATTCACAAGATCTGAAGCCAAATGCCAGATTATTATTATTATTATTTTTTGCTGAGGCAATTGGGGTTCAGTGACTTGCCCAGGGCTACACAGCCAGGAAGTGTTAAGTGTCCGAGACTCAGGTCCTCCTGACTTCAGGGCTCTATCCACTGCACCATCTTGCTGCACAGATTCTTGTCTCTTGAATGAAATGACCTTAACCAGGTGGCCCGTAAATCTCCAGCTCTTCCTGACTCTCTTGGCCATGTGGCCCTTCAGGGTCTTGCCTTTGTAGTTTATGAGTCTGTGTAAAATTTCCTGGGCAGAATGATGGTATTAGAGCCTTGAGCATCCTGGATTTTCATTTTACCCACCACAGTCAAATACATTTGCAAATGGAAAATTGAAAGCCACTCTTAATGAAAATCCCCTCAGAAAATGGAGGAACTAAACTAATAAAGATAATGACAGAATCCAGCCAAGCCTGGAAAATTAAAAAACAACAAACAACTAAGTAAATCCCAAACAGTTTGCCCGGAAAGGAGGATGCTGGATCCGTTGACCTCATCCTCAAAGTTCTGATCAGAACAGCCCAATCTCGGGCGACTTGACCAGGGCAGCCTATCCACAATGCGTCTGACTCCTGCCAACAGGGCACAGCAAGACGAAGTCCGAGAGGGTTCAGCTGTTTTCCATGGGCCTCAGAAATCACGGCTTGCCATCTGCTTGTGAAATAAAGAGACACATTTAGGTTTCTGCCTCCAATTGGACACATGGGGAGCGGCGCACATCAACCAGCCTGCATTGAAATGAGAATTCATGCTCGGTACAGAGAGACCCACTGAGACTTGTCCCCTCAAAGGGATCAGAAAGTCAAAGAGACTTACAAAGTTTACCGTCCTGATTTTGTCAGTAACTTTTCAAAGAACTCTTCTCAGCCTCGGAACGGCTTCTTTTCAGAGGTTTATGCTTCCATTATCTCATTCCATCTTCATGTCAGACCCCTTACTTAACCCCAATCTTCTCCCAGGGATATAACATGGCCATCAATCAGGGAGCACTGTGATCTGAGAAGATTCAAAATGGTAGAAACCAAGGAGTAATCAGGACACTTCCCCTCATGGATGCTGACATTGGTGTGAAAATTAACCCTTGCTGCTCCGACTCCTGTAGCTGTGGGCAGCTCAGAACAACTTAGAAACTTCTGTATTCAGGATGATTTTATTTGCAGCTCAGTGTGGGGACCACAACCGCTCAGTGAACACCCCTAGATCACTCGATTCTGCATCTTGGCAGGGGACTCGAGAGCAAGGAACAACTACAGGGATCCCACCCTTCTTTGACTGTAAAATACAACTGGCAGGGTGAGAGAAAGCAACCAAGGCTTGTTAAGAGAAAAAATAAAGTGTTTCATGGGTTTCCCAAGTTCAAAAGGAAAAAAAAAAACCCAAAGCAAACGACACAATAAGCTGGCCTTAAGAGCAAGCTTTTCTGTAACCAGGCACCAGACAAATATTTATTTGCCTTTCATTTGTTTCCAAGTTTGATTAACTTTCCTTTGAAACATCATGAGTCCAGCCCAATGGCGGCGGCTCAGAAATCCCAGGACAAATCTGAGATTATCTCCATTGTATCGTTTGAGACTCATGATCCTACTCCAATCCACCCATCCACGGAGCCCTTGGAACATGGTAGATGCTTACTGAATGCTTGTTGCCCGTTGTCTGTTTTTTACCAAGTAGATGACTGCCTACTATGTGCCGGGGACTGGTTTGGGCTGGGCTCCTTTGTCAGCATATGCTCCCCCACATCCTCCACTGTGCTCAACTGGCTCTTTTGATTCAAACAGAAAATGTTTCAAATGAAATAATATGCGTGAAGTGCTTGGCACTGTGCCTGGTACACAGTAGGCACTTAATGTTTGTTCCCTTTTCCTCTAGCTCTTTGCTAACAGAGATGTGAGATTTCAGCCCAGTTTTTCTGACTCTAGAGTAGGAAATCTTTTCTTTGTACTATGAAATGAAATTCTGCACAAAGTTGAGCCTGGCAGTTTGATTGGATAAGTTCCAAAATAAATGAAATTCAAAAAGCGGTAAATATTTTAGTTACAAAGAACCTGACACTATCCACTAAACACTTACCTTTGGTCCAGTTCCTTGCCCTTGGTGCAGCTTACCTGTAAAATGAAGCACTGGGCAGGGGGAGCTCTGAGCACTTTGCAGTTCTAACAATTGTTGGCAACAAACTTAGGCGCTTCTCCTGATGGGGAGAGGGCCCCCCACATTTATCTACCACATCCTCAGGTGCGAAACATCCCAGTGGCTTGAAAGTAAATGTTCTTTTGGAAATCTGAACCAAACTGAAAATAATTTCGCAATGATTCACACTTGGCTTGTCTTGTTTCTCAGGTACCAGTTTCCCCAGATGGTACAAGATAAATTAGTTTCCTTCCAAGTGAAATAAAACATAGAAACCAGAGACAGAAAATACTGATCTTTTGACTCACGTCCCATCTCCTCCATGATGTCTTTCCTGAATTATTGGGTTGACCGTGGCCTCCTCCTTTTACACTATTCTAGAATCAGTGCCATAGCTAGGTATTCTAGGACCTGGGCCAAGAGGGTGGGACGAGTAACCTGAAATGAATATTCAGCCCAGAGGTAGGGGGAGAGACCCTAGGACCAAGGCCTAGAAGAGAGATCCAGGACCCTACAAGACCATAGCTGGGAACTCTGCAGCTTGCCAGACTAGGGAAAGAGGCTGGAGTAGGGCCAGATCAGGGAGGAGTTTACCAAGGATATGGCTGCCTGGAAGGTGGTGGAAGGAAGGAGCAAGGGCCACCTGGTAATTTTGAGGTGAAGGTGAATGTTGGGAGGGAAAGAGGAGCTTGGAGTTAGAATTGCCCCCCCAAAAAAACCCAGAAAAAGGAAAATCAATGAAGCATTAAAAATGCACAGAAGATCTTTCCAGCTCCCAATTTTAATGATTCTTGCTAACTCAGTTCTAGGCTCTATTTCATACTTTGCTTTTTAAAAAAATATGTATGTTATTCGATTTGTCAAGTATTTTATCATAATTAACATGTAGTGGATATCCTGCCATCTAGGGGATGGGTGGGGATTAGGGGGGAAAATTTGTAACAGAAAGCTTTGTAAGGGTTAATGTTGAAGAATTACTCATACATATGTTTTGCAAAAAATAAATAAATGAAAATAAAAAATATATATGCAATAAATTCTACCCATGACTTTCAAAACTTTCCTTCTGTTTGTTCTTCTTTCTGAACTTCTTTTCTATTCTTTCATTTTAAAAGTTACAATGGCCCCCTTTTTTTGGCTTTGCTCTGCTAAGGACCCCCTCCCCTCCACTCATTAAGGAGAGAAAGAAATCTTCCTAAAGAATAAGCATTTTTAGGTGGGCTGAATTCCAACAGAGGCTGTGTCTCATGTTACCTCATAAATAAAATCAAAAGAAACAGACTGAACTTGCCCGTTCCTCTCATTTCCCCCTCATCCCCCCAAGGATCTATGTTTTACTAAGACTGAATTTCCAAGAGATCAAAGAAAATGATGAAGGATCCATGTGCTTTTGCCTTTTGCTGTACTCCCGATGCTTAGCACAGTGCCTGGCACATTGTAGGGATTTTAAAATACTTGGGAGGGAACTAGGAGTTACAGTGGTTAAAGCACTAGGCTTGGAATCAGGAAGACTCATTTTCATGAGTTCAAATCTGACCTCAGACACTTACTCTGACCCTGGACAAGGCACTTAACTCTGCCTCAGTTTCCCCTTCTGTAAAATGAGCTGGAGAAGGAAATACCAAACCACTTTGGTATCTTGGCCAAGAAAACCCCAAAATGGGGTCACAGAGTCGGACATGAATGAAATGACTGACTGACAACAAATAAACGCTGGCTGATTTGCTTTTCCCACACTAATGATCTTGATTGATTGACTTGTTTCATTGATTGATTGATTCCTATGCCTTAATTTGCTCATCTGTAAAATGAGGTTATTTGATTAATGATCAAATTAATGGGAGATCCCTCCCAACACTAAGTTTATAACCATAATTGGAGAGATGGGGTTACTGGAGAAGCTGCTGGCCCTGAGCACAGGTTCAGCAGGTCAAGATGGTGCTGATCCTTTTCCTGGGAACACCTCCAGGTGACAGAAGTAGCTGTAGTCCAATGCTCAGCTTTCTAAGCAAAAAGAGACTGCAAGAGCAAAATGGGATGCTTCTTCATCATGGGAGAAGAATGGTAGGGCAGGTTGGGGAGGATACTGGGCAGCTGGAGAGGCAGAAGGAAACAAATAGAGCCTCAGGCACTGTATTGATGGAAGTATATATGCAAGGTGGGGCAGGATGGGAGTGTGAATTCAGATAAAGGGAGAAGGGACAGAGTACAGCATCATCTCTAAGCAGGCAACCTTTGTGAATTATAGAGAGTAAGAAGGGAGCTCATGGGTGGTAGTTTGGCTGTATAATGGAAGGGACCTCAGAGGCCATTTTGCTCAATCCCCTCATTTTATTGATGGGGAAATTGAGAGCTCGAAAAGAAAGATGACTCACCCAATGTCACCCATATGGCAGTGTTTGTATTTGAATTTGGGACCTCAGGTCCCAAAGCTTTTGTCCCATGTCTCCTTGTGCTGGTGAGGCTCCACTGCCAACACAATCCCTCTCTTTCTGTTTCAAGGTCTATGAAGGAAAAGGAGAGATAGTTCCTAGAGTTTCTGTGTTCATCCTTTTCCAGGCAGGTGCCCAAGGAGGGAGGCTAGTATTCTTGGTGGGGACTACTTTGGGGGGGGGGCTTTGTATCCTTGGTTTAATCACAATTCTCTAATTAGAACTGGGATGCACATTCTAGGGGAAGCTAATAGATAAATTAGAGCAGTTAATTGGTCTTTATTAAGTTCGAAGATAAATTTGGATCGTCACTAAGGATCCTGCTTGAAAACCACTTCAAATGGAGTTCTCAGCCCATGGGGAAAATGAAGATAATTTTGTTATTGTTATTAATAGGATATTATCTTTTTCTGGAGGGTCTACACTTATTATTTCACTAGATTGGAGAATTCCCAATAAGGAAACTCTTTCTTCCAAAAGTCCTAGATGGCTTCCCGGAGCAATGAGAAGGTGAGGAACTTTCCTGGGGTCACACAGCAGATAGGTGTCAGAGGCAGGATTATATCTCAAATCTTCCCAGTTGGAGAGGACTGGTTCAAATCTTGTTTCTGTGTGATCCAAAGCATGGCATACAAGTCTTGAGTGTCTTGGGCAGATTTCTAAAACTCTAAGTTACAGTTTGTTGATCTCCAGTCATCCTGTATCTATATCTGGCCACTGGACCCAGATGGTTCTGGAGGGGAAAGTGAGGCAGGTGTCCTTGCACAACCCTTCCTCCCTTCAATCCGATTCACTTGCATGTCTCAGCATCACCTCCCTGAGATCATGGTCCTCTTAGAGAACAAAGGACAAACATCAACAACAACAACAGTTTGTTGGTATTGGGGAGAATGGTGGACTTGGAATCTAGAAGATGTGAGTTCAAAAGTGCCTCAGGTACTTCCCAGCTGCATGACCATGGGTCAGTCACTTAGTTTCTCTCAGGTTCAGTTTCCTCGTCTGTAAAATGAAGATAGGAGTCCCTATTACAGAAGGTTGTTGCAAAAATCAAATGAGATAATGAATGTAACATGGTATAATCACTAGCCATTGTTAATAATTAGTATTGATAACAAACACAATTATTAATAAGATTAGGTCTATAATGGTGGAGGGAGTTTTCATACCTGGAATTCTCAACATGAATAAAAAATTATTTTTGAAATCCTTGTAGCAGAAATTCTTACATGTCTTACTTAAGTGTTTGTTGAGTTGAATTGAATTATAAAAGTCACTCTGGATAAGTTATTTACTGGTTTCATTTTAACCCTATTGGAGCCTCAGTTTACTCAGCTCGTTGGCCCCAGTAGCCACCGGGGCCCATTCCAGATGCAGATATGGGAGCTAAGAGCTAACAGAAATTAAATGACACAAAGGGTTTGGGTGTCTGTGGGAACTTTCTGACCTCTGGCTCATTGCCAACACCCAGAAACCCAGTCTTGGGATTACTGCCAACTACTCTTATAATGTGACAGTTATAAGCTCAAGGAAGACATTTGTGGATGCCAGAGAAAATCAGCAGGGATCTCTTCAAGATTTGGAGATGTTGTTTGTGGGAACTGGGTCCCAAAAAGGAATAAATGTGGGGAAATGTGCAATTATCCCTAAAAATTGTAAGCTCCCTGAGGGCCGGGACTAATATATTTTTGTATCCCCAGCTCTTGGAACATAAAAAAGGCTTGATAAATGCTCCTTGGATTGCATTGAATTTATAGAGCTGGGGAAGAATTACTACCAGGACAATAACTTGGTGGCTATATAGCACTTTAATGTTTACAAAGTACTTTATAAATATTTGATATTGCCTCATAACAACCCTGGGAGGTAAGTGCTAGTATTATTTCCATTTTACAGGCAGAGAGAGGTCCCTAGTCAGTTGCTGGTCCCTAGACTAGTAAGGGTCTGAGGTAGGATTTGCATTCATGTCTTCCTGACTACAAACCCAGCACTCTATACTTTGTACATCCCACCTCACTATCAATAAATAGTAACAAGCTCCCAACTGCAGGATCCCCCCAGATTCCTCTATTTACTGATCTCCTTTCCATTGTTTCTCTCTCACTTCTCCCCTGGGTCCCAACAGGTGCTCCTGCTCGTCCTTTTGCTGGAGCAAATCTTGTCTATATTTGCAGGCCCACTTCAGTAATTCAATTCCAAACAATTTAATTCAATTCACCAACTATTGATTAATGAGAAAATGAGGGCTTGTGAACAGTAGAATAGGAACCCAATCTATTAAGTCCTTCCTAAGTGCAGGTGCTGAATGAGGGATTATGGATATGAATGAGGGGCTATGGAAAAACAAAGATATTTTGGGGAGAAACCGCCGCCCCCCAACAGTCCCTGTCTTCAAGAAGCTTACACTCTAATGAGAGGAGAGTAAGGAGAAAAGTGAGAGGAGAGTACTTCAGATCTTCCCAGACGGACCAGCAGAGAAAGTTCGCTCCACATTCAGATCCACCAGTCCCAATCCCATATGTCTCCACTTGGAAGCCTCTCCCTGCTCTATGGTTTACACTGATGTCACAAATATTCTCTGAGGAATCAGGAAGCCCAACTGGTTCTGTTTTATTCTCATTTTTGGACAGTTGTGTCAACTACCCACTCAGTGCTTTTTGTGGGACTAGACATGATAGCATATCCCAACATAGTTCAAGGCTAATGCCTCCAGAAAGTCTTCCACTTTGGGTCATAATAGGGATAAGCACTATAAGCATTTATTAAATACCTACTGTGTGCCAAGCATGGTATTAAGTGCTGGACGTACAAAGAAACAACCATGTATACACACACAAGTCCCTGCCCAACCATGAGGGAGGGAGCTCAATCTGGCAGATCAAGGGTTTCCCCTGAACATTCCCATTCCCTGTTTTTTTCTAATATTTTGATATGATATGGAATTAATTCTATTTTTTTTGGAATTAATTCTAACTGGTCACAAGAAAACTATTCAAGAAAATGAGAGCTTGTGAACAATAGAATAGGAACCCCAAAGGAGAAAATGTAACTCTCTTCCTTCTTGAGAGAGTTGGGGGGGACAGGCATGAAATTCTATACATGTTAGCTAACCTGATTGATACTTTGATTTATTTTTCTGAACTTTTTCTTTTGTCTCTTTTAAATTCTTTATTATGAAGGATGACTGCCTGGGAAAGACAGAAAGATTTCTAGAAATGAAGAATAATTAAAAACAAAAGATCTTTAAAAAATAGATTTAAAGAATAGGAATCCAAGCAGATCCTAAGAACCTGAATGTAACTTCTTGCACTACATTTGTCATAATTATTTGTACACTTATCTATCCTCCATTTTTCCATAGACTCCTTGAGAAGAGGCCTAAAGGAAACAGTACAGTAGAACCAGTCATGCTCTAGAGATAGAGATTCTGAGTTCCAATCTCAACTCTGATGCTTTTCCTACTATGCGACCTGGGCCCAGTTATTAAGTTTTCTAGACCTCAGTTTCTTTGGCCATAAAAGAAGGGGGTTGGATTGGATAACTTCTTTCCTGGACTTAATTTATGATCTGATTCCAAATTTAGCCTTTTTTTTTGTTCTTTTCCTAATGTCCATTTTTTAATAAATGTTTGCTTGGGGGGCAGCTAGGTGGTGCAGTGGATAGAGCACCAGCCCCGAAGTCAGAAGGACCTGAGTTCAAATCTGACCTCAGACACTTAACACTTCCTAGCTATGTGACCCTAGGCAAGTCTTTTAACCCCAATTGCCTTAGCAAAAAAAATGTTTGCCTGGGGTCCAGGGGCCTCCAAGGTTGCTTACATCTCTATAATGTCTCCTTCTGGGATTATTTTCATTTAAACTCACTCTCTCTCTCTCTCTCTCTCTCTCTCTCTCTCTCTCTCTCTCCCTCCCTCCCTCCCTATCTCCCTATCTATCTATTATTTATCTACCTATCTCTCTCTCTATCTATATACCTTTATCTATATCTATCTACCTACCTATCTCTATCTATATACCTATATCTATATGTATCTACCTACCTATCTCTATCTGTCTATCTATCTATCTATCTATCTATCTATCTATCTATCTATCTATCTATTTATAGCAGATAAAATGATTTGCATGTTATCTCCCCCTCTTGAATGTGGGCTCTTTGAGGGCAGGGAATAATTTTTTTTAATTTAATTTAATTTAATTTTATTTTATTTGCATAACATATGTGTGGGTAATTCTTCAACAATAACCCTTACATAGCTTTCCGTTACAAATTTTTCCCCCCAACTCCCCACCCCTCCCCTAGATGGCAGGATATCTACTACATGTTAATTATGTTAAAATATTGGCAAATCGAATATATGTATACATATTTACAGGGAATAAATTTTAATCTTTTTTTAATAATAGTTTTTACTTTTCCAAATATATGCAAAGATAGTTTTCAACATTCACCTTTACAAAACCTTGTGTTCCAAATTTTTCTCCCTCCTTCATTTCTTCCCCCCTCCACTAGACAAGTAATCCAATACAGGTTAAATATGTGCAATTTTTCTATACATATTTTCTCATTTGTTATGCTGCACAAGAAAAATCATACCAAAAAGGAGAAAAAAAAACAAGCAAGCAAACAACCACCAAAATAAAAAAGGTGAAAATAACCATGCTGTGATTCACATTAAGCCCCCATAGTCCTGTCTCTGGATGCAGCTGGCTCTTTCTATCACCAAGTCTATTGGAATTGTTGGTCTTTTTGTGTGTGCCCAGTACTTGGCAGTATATCTAACACACAGCAAACATTTAATAAACTTTTGTTGACTGACTGAATGACTGACTATGATCTATGACTGCATTTGTCTTTGTATTCCTAGAGCTTAAAACAGTGCCTTGCACACAGTAAGCACTTAATAAATGATTATTGAATTGATTTGAAATTATATATTGCTTTCCAGCTCATAAAGCACTTGCCTTATAACATTCCCATGAGGAAAATAATTCAAACGTTACAATCTATTTTACAGATTAGGAAATTGAGGCAGAGAGTTCAGTCTCCCACCCAAGGTCATCCATCTTTCTGGACAATGGTCTCCTGGCTCCCGGGCCAGGCTTTTTTCTACTAGCTCATAGCCTTCTTTGGATTCTTTTTTTCTGAGATGAAATATAATGCAGAGTGCAGAGCTTTTGTCTGGCTCAGCTATTTCTCAGCGACCAGATCTTTATCGCCATCACTCATTCCCCTTGTCCCAGGCAAAGGCCTCAGTGATGGATTCCCTCTATAACATGGCAACCTGAACATTTGCCTTCTTCCTTGGCAATTCCAGCGCTGTTCTACCTGGCCCCATAAAGCTTAAAACATGGACAACAGGTTTTTGAGAAAGATGCTCTCTCATATATACTGACTTGGCTCTAGAATTATTGGAAATAGTTGCAGCCAAATCACATTTCTGTCCTTGGCTGACATGCACCAAACAAATACTGGATGGCGGCCATCTCCTCGTAATGTAGGACTTCATTTGGATGGCTCTATCTGTCACTGGGACTGTCACAACCTGTACCTACAAAGACTGTTGGCCTTGAAGACCTGCTCTGCTCTGGAACTAGTCAGCTCCTCAGCTTGGGACCCATGTATAAGTTAAGTTTTGACCCAGGTCAGTCATTTTACTGTAGAGGGAACTCAGCAGGAACTTGGAGGATTTGCCTGGAGTCGCTGAGAAGTTAAGTGATTGCCCAGGGGCTCATAGTATCAGCACCACGGCTAGCTCCCTAGCCAACAGACCAACTGCCTCTCTTACGGGTGGTATAGTGGGTAGAGTCCTGTACCAAGAGTGTAATAATGGATCGAGGGCTATCCTTAAAGTTAAAAACAACTGAGTTCAAAACCATTCTTGGATATTTTTTACTTGTGTAGTTTCAGGTTCATTATCTGTCAAATGACAGGGTTGGACTCAATGGTTTCTAAGGTCTCAATCTTAAAACTTATATCTTACCTTTAAAAAATAACTTCTCTAAACCTAGTTTAGTATCATAGCTCTAAGACTGAAAGGACATATCTCATCCAATACCCTCATTTTATAGATGAGGAAACTGAGACCCCCCAAGTTTCATGGGCTCGCCCAAGATCACATCAGTATGAATCAGAGGTAGTTTAAAAAAGTGCAGCTTCTCTGATTCCAGAAGAGATGCTTTTCCCACTTGTATCTTGCAGCCTCAATTTCCTTGCCTGTACAATGGGGAAACCCAAAACTTCCTGCCTCAAAAATGTAATGTACATAAACACTTCCTATCTGTGTCATTCTGGGCAAGTCACTTAACCTCAATTGTCTCAGCAAAAACAAAATGCAATGTACGTAATGCAATCTATAAAATTTAGTATGCTATTGACTTGTAAGTTATCATCATTATTGCTGTTACAGCAGGTAGAAGTGTACCGAGATGGGGAAAATGGTCTTTGAGAAAACCTTTGAATTTAGTAAACCTTATTCAGGGCTTTGGGAAGACAAAGACCAAAAAAAAAATAGTTTGTGCCCTCAAAGAGCACAACCTTACCTTCGACAACAAAGAATATGAAATGTATATAGAGAAGTATAATACAAAATGATTTGAAGGTGAAGTGAGTTTTAACAGTGAAGATGGATCAGAGAAAGGTTTGGGAAGATAGGAGCAACTGATGATGAGTTGAGCCTTGAAACCAGAAGATTCTGAAACAGGAAGACTTTCAGAATAGGAAGGCAATAGTTGAATTGTAGAATAAAGGAAGGAAACCTGGGAGGCTGTGAGTAGCTTGGAGAAGGGAGTGGAGAAAAGAGAAGAAAGATTAAGGAGAGGTGGGGAAGATTTCTACCTCCTTGGAAGTCTGCAAACACAGGATGGGTGATCACTTGTCCTTTATGTCATAATGGGGACCCCTTTTGTGTACAAGGTTGGACTAGAAGGCTGCTGAAATCTCTTAACTCTCGGCTTCTATGAAATCCTGGGAAGGAGGGAAAGCAGAATATATGAGTCTGACTTAGAAAAACAGCAAGTCTGAGTTCCCACTGGCATAGGCTTGTTTGTATTCTAAGTTCATTTCTCAGAACGGGACAAATATGAGAAATCTGGCGTCTTAGCAGAAGGTTGGCTCCATATGGAAAAAGTGGTGAGATACTGCTTTATTCTTTTTTTGATACTGATTTATTCTTGATAGAACCAATGTGCTGTGCCCCACTCCTACTCCTTCCTGCTCTTGCCTCCACCAATTTCCAGTAATCCATCCCTGCTTGCACATAATACAAACAAGTGCCTTTTACTGCTGCCATCTTAGCAAAACATGCTAACCAGAGAGGCCAGGAAGTGGCAAACTGAATCATAGGATGACTTGAGTTCGAATCTACCCCATACTCCCTATATGAGTGGGGGACTCCTGCAAACATTCTGGTTCTCAGTGTCCTCATCTACAAAATAAGATTAGACAGCCTTGTAGATACCTTCCAAATTTAGATCCAACTCTAAAAACTTTAAATAAGTATTGCGTGTTGCTAGTGATCTGCCAAAGAATTAATCTCCATTATGCTTTATCTATATAATCAAGATCTATCAACCAATTAAAATAATTTTTAAACATCTTAAGCATCATTAACAAATGATTAAACATTATTAAATATTATTAAACAAAACAAGCCACTAACTAGAGATACAAGAGGGAAAAAAGAACAACAAATGTACTCATATGCAAAGCACTTCTGCTCTGCCTCTGGGCAATTTCTCCAAATTAGCACCTATCCTCACAGGTTGGATTCATGGAGGACAGCTGCTACACTCAAGCTCTAGGGTGCTAGCGGATTGGCTCTCCTAAAAGTATCCCATGAGTTCTGACTGATGGGCTTTCCATTATTAGTCAGTCAGTAGAAGAAATTATCTACTAGCAAAAGCATTTACTAAGATAATAGAGTAATAACAGTAACTACAAAATATCCCTCTTGTAAATCTGAGATGGACTTTTTTATAAATATACCTGGTGACTGTGGGAAGGGTGGACACAAACCTGGAGTAAAACTCTAATGAATTATATGTGTAGAGAATCTTTGGGACCATAAGAAATCACACGTCTCATACTACAGGACACTGAAATCCTTTCTCTTTTATGTGGCCTTCTCCACAATTTCATTCTTGAAGGCAAAGGCTATTTCTCCATTTACTATCCGGGTGGCTTTCTTCTCCACTATTAGGAACCATAATTCTTAATGCTGCTTCTTTCCTAAGGTCAGTGCCTCTTTATATTTGCACATGACTGGAAAAAATGTGCACCTACTTCCTCAACTTTGTCTCAAACTCAAACTAAATGACAAACTTTTGGATGAGATTTTTTCCATTTGTCACATGTCATGGATGGTGAGAAGACATGGGAGAAGATTCTTCCCATTCTTAGTTTCCTCTAGGATTGGTTCAAGGGTCACATTTACAGAGCTGCTCCCACCAGGATACACTCAGAGCTAGTGAACTTAAGTGTTTTAAAGGGTTTTAGGGGTCATGGCTAGCTATCACCCTACCAAGGACATTGTCTGTTCCCATTCAAATTTGAAATAGGATTTCTAGGCTTAACTTGGTCACATATTTTCAAGTATTTTAACTTCTTGCATTTTGCTCCCTTTTTTGTGCCATTAACTTTCTCTGTCTCTATTTCTCTCTGTGTATGTGTGTGTGTGTGTGTGTGTGTGTGTGTGTGTGTGTCTCTGTGTGTAAAGATCAATTATGACTCTCGTGTATAGAAATGAAATACAAATTAATTGAATGGAGGGAAGCCTGGGTAGCAGGGAGGATCAGGAAAGGGTTCATCTAGGATGTTAAGCTTTGAAGGAAGTGAGGGATTCCAGGAGGCAGATGTAGGCCAGAAATAAATGTTAGGAATATACAAGAGTTTGTATAAAGACATAGAGATGAGATGTGGTAGGTAAGGAACTTCTCAGAGACAAGAACATTAACTCAATCATCATATTCTTCCTGACTCTTAGAATAGTGAATATTGACTGTTGATTATCGCTAATGGGAGTAGTTAGAACAGGAATCAGTTGCCCTCAATACCTCAGAATGGTTCAGAAATGGGCAAGACATGGAGGATAATGTTGGTACTATCATGACAAATTTAACATATATATATATTTATATATAAAACTAGATATAATAGAGATTTGTAATTCTATACATAATTTTTTGTCCTTTGTATGTGGAAAAGTTCATATTTGTTGATGATTGCCAAGTTTGTGATAAAAATTTATAAAAATAAAATAAAATGAAATGTATCTCTCAGCACCGAGTACTTTTTCTTTGCTGTACATCCTTGACTGAACTACTTAATTTCTCCAGGCCATAGTTTCATCATTTGTAAAATGAGGGAATCAGATTAAATGACCTCTAAGGTTCCTTTTGACTCTAAAATCTATGATCTTCTGACCTTATTAAAGACCTAGCACAAAGCAGCCTTGTTTTTTCCCATGCTCCTAATGTTAAGGGTGACCCTATCTTGTTAACCATAAATCAGAATATATGGTCTGACAAAGAATATTACTTTCACAAAGCCAGGGTCAGAGTACATTTTTTTTTAAATCAGAACTGTCCTATAAAATTCTGGCTGTTTGTTCACTGCTCTTGATGCTGTAGAAGCCCATTTCTTTTGTATCAAAATGCTCTAAGTGATGTAGGCAAACCATGGAAGACCATTTTCTCCAACAAACCGATATGGTGGGTGACCCACAGGGCAATGGAAACATGCATGGTGAGTAGAAATAGATTGTAGCATCTTGCCAATAATGAAATGTGTAGAAGTGTAAATTTTATCAAGGATATGTGTGTCCAGAAACAAAGGTGGGCTGATCAGCTAGAAAGAATTAAGGGTAACAGAATGGACAGCTTTAGCTCTCTATCAGGATCCCCAGAATATTAAAGTAAGAAGAGGCAGGCCTTCAGGACATGGGGTAGATCTTTCATGGAGGATGTATGGGAAAACATACGTGAGTTTCACACAGAAATAGAAGTTGAAGGGTTGTGCTCTTCATTTGTAGAGGGATTAGACGCAATGATGAGATCAAGCACACTCTACTGAACTTTTGGTCTATGGTTGCCACACCAGCCTATCTATCTAAGATCTGAATACATCATTCTCCACAGTTCTATGCCTGGATGAAATGTAGACCACACACACAAAATCGATTTACTATTTACTTATACTAATGTGTACATTGGGATCATTAATTAGACAAACATCATAATACTAATAATCAGACTTTATTAATCATATGTATGCAAATCTTAGTTGCTAGTCTCTATTTTATTCTTCTTGTGGTTGAGTTATTTCAATAGTGTCCCACTCTTTGTAACCCCATTTAGGGTTTTCTTGGAAAAGATAGTAGAGTGCTTTACCATTTCCTTCTCATTTTATAGATGAGGAACTGAGACAAAGAGGGTTAAGTGACTTGGCCAGGATCATATAGATACTAAGTGCCTGGGACCAGATTTGAAGTTGTGAAGATCAATTTTCCTGATTCTAAGCCCAGCGCTCTAACCACTGCTCCATCTAACCACCTACATTCTCTATTTAGCATTATAAACGTTAGTACCACTAGGAAAAAACCACCAATTTGATTTCTTAGGGCTACTCAGTGCTAGTACTCAGTGACAAAGTTCCCTCTCTGCCCAGTCAAAAGTCATGTGTCTCCCTCTAAGGTGGTAGTTTGGCAAATCAGAAAGTCTTGGTCAGCCGATCAGCATGTTACTCAAGTGAATGTGGCTAAGCTTGAGTTTCCAGTGCATGTGCATTGTTCGCTACCCAAAGACAAACAAGGAGTTAGGGTCTCTGTCATGTTTCTTGTAGATCTAGCAATGGGTATTGGCTGGTTGCATCCAAATTGTGATTGATTGTCAATGACTTAATTTATACCCCTTAATTCAACAGATGCCTGATGACATAAACTAATGTTTAACAAGGTTGTTTTCCAAATTTTTCCCTCTGTAGTCTGCTTGTCTGATGTCTTATATGTTGTTTAATCATATAGAAATACATATAGTTTACCAACTTATACCTCACAATGCTTATTAATATTGAAAAACAAATTATGAAAAGAAAACATAAGAGCATTTCTTCACCAAATGGTGGCTCGATGATAGTCCCTTATGTCAAGGTCATGAACATCCTCATCACACTGGAAAAGAATTCTTTCCAACAAGTCCCTTTCCAATGGTCCTCAAAAAGCAGCCATGGTTTCTTGGATTTCTTCTAGGTCCTGGGAACTCTACAAAGGCACATCCAGAAGAAATAGGAAAGAGTTCAGAAAATACTGTCAAAAATGGATCTATTATTGACCTTGTGATACAGTTAGTATTCTTCTACCCTTAACAATTAAAGCTTTTCTAAATTGGAATAGATTAAGAAATAATAAGAAATAAAACTCTCCACATTAAAAGATTAAAAAGCAATCTCTGTCTTGCCTCAGTTTCTCTGGTATTACACCTTCTCAATGAGGTTCCTTGCTAGAGTGACTTTTCTGATCCTGAGATTCTACAAAACTTTTATTGTTCTCAATGCCCAAGATCTCGGGCAGCTTGCGGCATGGCCCAGACCATTATTTCCTTAGAGACACATACAACAAAGGAAATATCACTTAGAAACAAATGCCAACCCTTCTTCCTCCCCAAGAAATTGCACTGCTTCTCTCCCCACTTTAAGGATGGTCATGTCTACAACCAAAACACAGGGACCAGTCTAGGAACCCGGCAACCCAGAGGCTCTGCTCCATCCTGCCCCACAATTTTCAGCTCCTGTCCACAAATAGATGGATGGGGAGACCATTGATGTCCCCTGTTTGGACAACTGGTAGCAGATGCTGTCTTTCTGTCCCCAAACTTTAGTTTCCTTGCCTTCCTGACTATTGAAACTTTTTCTTTATTCAGACTTTTCTTTTTACCAGACAAGGAAAACATGAAGTACAATTCATTGTTAGGTGTGGGAGAAATGTGTTTACCCTGAGGCTTTTCTCCAGAATAATTTCTGCAGAAATACTTGAGAATTTGGTAACTAGGACACTCAATTTGATATGACACATTCCTGCTAGTGTTCTGGTCACATAGAAAATTTGACTTCAATTTCCATTATTCCTGATAAATAAATTTACCTAAGACGTCAATGGATTTTTCAGCATCAACATGTTTTATGACCCTCGAAATGCATCTTCTCCTTTAGTGACCTGTATAACCAGATTTTTTTCTTTCTTTTCCTCTTCAGTCCTTAGCTGCCCAGACTGCAAGAAGTTTGTTCTTGCTTTGTGCCATGGTTTTGTTGTAGACACACAGAAGTCAAGGAAAAGAAGGAAAGGCTCCTTTGGTGAAGCTCATGGATATAATGGCATCATCACAGGAGCTGAATGAGATTTTCCCCATTTCCCAATGGCATTAATTAGATCTTAGACCATAACCTTTAACAGAACTTAACAGGAACTTTTGCAATCAGGGCTTTCAATATATATTTGGTAAGTCATCCGATTTTGTTCTATGAGAACATTAATTACAGTATTCTTGTAATGAGGAGTACATATGAATCACCTTACAATTAATTTGCCAACTTTGGTCAGTCACCTTGGGAAATTCAGGCACAATTGTGGTTCTCCTAGGTTTATGGACAAGGTTTATGACTGGGGAAATAGAATACCAGGTTTCCTACCCGTAGCTACATCTAGGGGAGGTACATAAAACTTGGAGTCTGTCAACCAACAAGATGTCCTTGGATGGATTTCAGGGAGTTCAAGAACTTGGATTGGGGAAAAATTGCATTTTCAATTTTACTAGCCTCTAGCTGAAATTAAACCCATCTTTCAATGAAGAGTTTAGGCAATAGACCATTATTCTGAGAAGGCTTCATAAGCCTTGGGTCCATGACACAAAAGAACACTTGATTTAGCCTTTGACAGATTCTTATGAGCAAATTTATTAACTTTTTAGTGTCCCAACTACAATTCTCTAGTATTATAAGGGGTCCAGAAGGTACCCATATTTACATTTGTGAAAGGAGTTTCATCCACAGAAGATCCATATACCAATGAAATCATAAGTCCAGAAACAAAAAAAGGTCCAAAGTCCTTATCTCCCTGGACTGTTGTGAGACACAAATGAGATGGTATTTCATAGACTTTAACTCTCTCTACATGCTGATGATTATTTATAAAATGGTAATAATATTGCTACTGGACAAGTTGCTGCTCTGATGCCATTCACTCAACAGTTGAACACGAATGGAAGAAACTCCTCTTTGATCCCATCAAAAATCTCTCCTACCTGTCCAGTCCTCCTCCAAGGGGCTGCTTTGCTTTGGCAAAGAATTTCCCTTGGAAGACTGATGTACTTTCTGGTCAGCCTCCTTGATTTGGACCATTGTCCAAACTTCCTTAAGTTTCATGTCAATCCATTCCCTTAAATTCCCAGAGAAATTCTCTCTTCCTTCCTCCTTTGCCCTGCAGAGACATATCTTTTATTGTTCGTCATTGTTTTCCCATAGACTTTAGGGATAGAAATCCAAGCAGAAGTGACGGTCAGGCTGAGTGGACACTGTGGCTGCAGCAGTACCAATGTTGGGCTTGCTGTTTAGCCAGGCTAGGAGCATCAGAACTTAGGTCAGGTCACCAGTGCTGTATTTTCTGCTCACTTATCTTTCAATCACCTTTCCCCTCAATTTCAAACCAAACTAACTTCCTTTTGATCTGATTTAATGGGCTTTCTGTGTGAGGCACAATATCAAGTCATTGCTTACTTACCACAGACCTTTAGGAATCATACAAGCTAGGGCAAGTGAATTAAGCTCTGTCAGCCTCAGTTTCTCCATCTGCAAACAGGTATAATCTCACAGAGTTATTTTGAGGATGAAATAAGGCAATGTATAAAATGATTTGCAAATCCTGAAGCAATATTTAAATGTTAGCTACTTCTTTGCCTCCTGGTCAGAAGCCTTCTCACCCTGGAGATGCTTTTTCCTATAGCCCTCTCTTCTGCCAGTCAGGGATCACCATTTCATGAGATCTCTGGGGGGGCATGCTCACTTTACTTCTTCTTCCTCCCCTCTCCCTTTTCTCGATTCCCTTTATGTATTGTCTTCCCTTCTTATGACATAAACTTCTTGATGGTAGGATCGGTCTTTTTGGTTGTTTGGTTTTTTGGTCTGTTTTTGTATCCCTTGAGTTTAGCAAAGTGACAGGCACTTGGTAAGCACTTAAAAATGCTTTCCCTCTCCATCCATCCATGGCCACCATTGTTATTTAGTAGACTTCAAGAAGTGCCAACTATAGAAAGAGAAAGAAAAATAAATGGAAGGAATTAACACTGGCAAAGAGGAAACAAAATTACCCCAATTTACAGATGATATGATGGTGTACTTTGTGAATCCTAGAGATTTAACGAAAATGTAATTGAAACAATTAACTTCAGTAAAGTAGCTATGTAAAAAAAAATCCACAGAAAAGCAAGTATGTTACTGATAAAACCCAGGCAGAGGAGTTTGGGGAAGAAATCCATTCAAAGTAAATGCAAAATGCATATAATATCTGCAAGTCAATCAAGCAAGACACCTTGGGGGCATAGGAATATAACTATGAAATACTCTTGCAGAAGGAAAAGATGATGAATAATTGGAAATGTTTTAATTGTTCACAGGTAGGGCATGACAGTATAATAAAAATGGTGACATCTAAATTAATTTCCAGGGTTGGTGCCATGCCAATCTATAAAGTTTGTAGAACTAGACCTCGCCCAATATCTCCAACATTTCAGTGGATTTGTGTGTTCATGGATCAATCAATCAACAGATGTTCATTAAGTGCCAGACACCATGCTGAGGTCCTGTTGTTGCTCAATCATTTTTAGTTATGTCTGTCTGACTCTTCATGATCTTATCTGAGATTTTCTTTCTTTTTTTTAAAGTGAATATGATCATACTTAATTTATTTTATCCAGTTCAGTTTGAATATTTCCACAGGGAATAATTCCTTCTTAATCTGTTTTGAATTGTGGAGTTAAAAATATTGGAAAACACTTTCAAAATCTTGTCCAATCTTATCTTTTTTTAATTTTTAATTTATTCTTAATACACATTGCATTATAAATCATGTTGGGGGAGAAAAATCAGAACAAAAGGGAAAAACCATGGGAGAGAAAAACAAACCAGAAAAAGAAGTGAACATAGTATGTGTTGATTTACATTCAATCCAATTTTTTTCTGGATGCAGATGGCATTTTCTATCCAAAGTCTATTGGAATTGCCTTGGATCGGGGTTTTCTGGACAAAGATACTGGATTGGTTTGCTATTTTTTCTATTACATTTTACAGATGAGAAAGTGAGGTAGGCAGAGGTTTAAGGATCATAGAGCTGGTATCTGAGGCTGGATTTGAACTCAGGTACTCCCGATTCCAAGTCTGATACCCTATCTACTGTGATACCTAATGGCCCCCAATTGCTGAAGAATAGAAAGATAAATAAATGAAACAAATTGAGCCCTCAAAGAGTTTTTATTTCATGGAAGTTGTTTCTTCTACTGGTGTACATGACAATCCACATCTACTTTTCTATCTGGGAATTTCTCCTCCATGTCTCCCCATCAAGCCCTCTCCAGAGGATGTTCTCTCCTTCAAGACTTCTTTTATTTTGGAGACATCAGTGTACTACTTGGGTGTTCTAATCCCTCCCTTTTGTTACTTGACCAGATGAGATTTCCCAAGTCGACTTTTTCTCTGATATTCCTCAGATTGCTTCATGCTGTGGCTGAAAACATGAGCTCTGGAGAACATGGATTTAGAGTTGGGAGGCCAATAATATTGGAGGCCAATATTATTACAAAGGAGGCTATCTCTCATCCAACTGCCTCCTTCTGAAGATGAAAAAACGGAGGCCCAAATAAGTTCACTTCCCTGAGGTACCACAGTGAGGAAACAGGAACATCAGGATTAGGACCTGGTTCCTCTGACTACAAACCCAGTTTTCTTTCTATGTTGTTGTTGTTCAGTCACATCCAACTCTTCACTATTCCATGGACTAACTGTTCATGGGGTTTTCTTGGCAAAAATATCCCACTTCAAATCAATTTACCTTACATTTATTAAGCATTTATTATGTGCCAGGCAATGTGCTAAGTGCTAATTCATCTATATTCCAGGAACTTATCTTCTAATGGGAAAAGAAAATACATAAAAGAAAGTTGAAAGAGCTAACATGAAAGTATGTTTTGCATAACTTCATATGTATAATCAATTCAAAGTATTTATCTTCTCAAAGAGAGCAAGAGAATTTGAAACTCAAAATTAAAAAAAATAATTTTTTACACATCTGGGAAATTTTATTTATTTTTTATTATTTCACACACACATAGACAATTTTCAACATTCACCGTTACAAAAATCTTGTATTCCAAATTTTTCTCCCTCCTTTTTCCCACCCCCTCCCCTAGAGGACAAGTAATCCAATATATGTTAGACATGTACAATTCTTCTATACATATTTCCACAATTACAATGCTGCACAAAAAATCAGATCAAAAAGGAAAAAAAATGAAAAAGAAAACAAAAAGCAAGCAAACCACAACAAAAAAGTAAAAATACTACTTCAGTTTCTCGCCACTACAAAAAGATCTGCCACAAACATTTTTGCACGTGTGGGTCCCTTTCAGTTGGGAAATATTTAACAAAATAAATTAAAAAATTAAAAAGGAGTTGAAAAAGTGGGGAATAAATGAAGGATAATCATCCTAAGTTCTTTCTCAAAGTGGAGAATTTTGTTTTTTATGGAGCATTCTTGAAAATTGACCACTGAAGTAGGACCCCACAAAGATTTACTTCCTGGTTGAGTCAGCTCAATTTTGGAAGATATCAATAATACCTGTTCCTCAGGCTTTCCAACTTTCCCAGATTTGTGGAGAGTCTCCAGAATCACCACTAGACTATGAACTCCCAGGCCCTTTGTACCTGCCTCCTCTCCCTCCCCAACTCCACCATAAGTGGGAGAACTTCCCTCCAATTATGCTATAGCTTTTTTAGTTATTGGCCATGGATAAATATAATAGATAGCTAGGAGTAAAATGGGCTGACTAGAGTCTTGTTATTGGGAAATTTTGGGTTAACAAAGGGTAAACATAGCCATATGGCTCCGTGACTTAATAGTCATGTGTCAGGAGCAAGGGTGGGAAGAAGTATCTGTCCCTGAAAATCTGCCCCTTTGATTTACGACCAGACATATCCACATTCACCATTTGTCTTGGTAATTCTCTTAAGCAGGCTTTTGGGGTTGGGGTAATACCCAAGTAATTACCCAGTGCTGGGTAATAGCATTGGCCACACAGGCTCTGAATAGCTACCTTGCTATTTTTGGTTTGTTTCTTGGCCAACAGCCCCATTTTGCATGCACTGATTAAGTCCGATGTCTCCCTCCTCGTTCCTGTCCATTCATTTCTCTCTGCTTCTATTTCCATCAGAGATGGCTGCCACCCGAAGCCCACATCCAGCATTTATCAAAGTTAAGTCTCCTCCTGTTGACTCTGACCCATTTTCTTCAGATCCAGCTCCTGCTCTAGTTTGTCCCTCTATTGGTAGGTCAAGTCTGACTCAAGTGACAACCCTGGGCTTTCTGATTTGCCTCTTTCTTTAGGCTATTTATTAAATTATTAAATGGTTCCCATCCCAATGTATCACCATTCTGAGGATTCCAGTTCTCCAGTAAGGTGTGATGTCTTCCATGCCCAATTAGGAATCAATTAATTCACATCCCTGGTGAGCTATGGAAATGGTGTCTCATCTACTGACACATCCCTCATATGGGCAAATCATTCTCAGAAGGGCTTCAAATGGATATATCTTTGGTTTTTTAATAATCAAATTTTTATGTCATTTGTTACAGAAAATTAGAAGAATTTAATGTGAGCTGACAAATATTGATTAGATTCCCCTGAATTTCTAATGTTATTGGGTGATTTATGAGCAAATCCTTCATTTCATTAATTAGATCAGTCCGGCAGCTTTACAACCAAAGCTATGGTTCTGTAGATTATCATTCCTTGGCTCACATCAGCAACTTTTGAGAATGATAATTTATTTTTTTAAAGTCCTTCTGCAGATTGTCTGCATGCTTATTAAGAATTCCTATGTCTAGGGGACTTGCCAAAGTTCTTCCCTCCCAATAACCCTGGGAGGAAAAGAGCAGCGTATTTTTATCTTTATTGTACAAATGAAGAAACTGAGTCACCATAACCCTCGAAAGGGACAGAGCTGGAGAGGTGGCCCTTCTGGGGCCACGTATAGTGAGTGCTCCTTGGGACATTCTGCATGGTCTCCCTAGAAGCAACAATGCTCATCAGAGAAAGGCAAGGCGATACAATAATTAGAGCGCTGGACTTGGAATCAGGAATTCCTGGGTTCATATCCTCCCAGAGAGAGGCTTATAAGCAGTGTGTCTCTGGGCTAGTCACCTGTGTTCTCTGAGAATCAGTTTCTTTATATGTAAAATGAGAAGCTTATCTATAGGATTGCTGTAAGGATCAAATGAGATTCTGTCTCTGTCTCTGTTTTTGTGTCTCAGTTTCTGTCTCTTTTTTTCTCTCCCCTACCTCTCTCTTTCCCTCTTCCTCCCTCTTCCTTTCCTTTTCCCTCGTCCTCTATCCACTTCTCTCCTTTCCCTCTCCTCCCTTTCTTTTTCCATCTCTGTCTCTGTCACTCTCTTTCTCCCCCCACCTCTCTCCTTTTCCCTCTTTCTCCTCCTCTCCAGTGCTCCCCTTCCCTCTTCCTTTTCTTTTCCCTCTTCCTCCCTCCACTGCTCTCATTTTCCCTCTCCCTCACCCCTCTCTTTTTCTGTCTGTCTGTCTTTCTCTCCTCACCACTTCTTTCCCTTTCCCTCTCTCTCTTCCTTTCCTTTTTCCTCTTCCCTTTTCTATTTCTGCCTCTGTCTCTGTGTGTCTGTGTGTCTGTCTCTCTCTCACTTGGAATCAAACTGTTGATGACCTTGAAAGGCTGAGGAATCTGGACTTAATCTAGTAACAATGGGGAGCCGCTGGTGACTTTTGAGCATTAATATCGCATTGTCAGAGCTTTGCTAGCTGGATTGCTGAACTCTGCTAAGGGCACCCTGGGAAAGCATTAGGGATGCTAGCTCAGGCACCTGGGACCCTAGATAATCACTGACCAGTTTCCTCTTGTTGTTCTGGGTTGGGCAATTTGCCAACATGGCTGAGGGTAGGCCAGATGTACCCCCTGGGGAGATGGACACGCCAGGTCAAGCTGATCACCTGGCGCAGATGAAGAGCAGACCAACGAGGAACAAAGACTCCCCAGAAGGAGAAGGCAGCTGCAGATTCAGAACAGAGCTCCCCCTTGCTATCTCCCATGTTTTCTCTTATTCTTTGTTCCTTCTCTGCTCTGATGACAGAATTTCCGTCATCTCCAGGAGCAGCTCTTGTTAACTGGTGCAGATCCAAAGCATCCTAGATGGAGGCTAGACAAGTCCTTAGAGTCATTATACCCAAGCCTCTCCTTTTCCAGATGAGGAAACTAAAGAGCAGATCGGTGGAGTGACCTTTTCAGGTATGCGACCAAGAAAGAATCCCAGTTCAGGCCTCCCTGACCTAAGGCTCTGTCCATTATACTCCATTGCCTCTCTGATTCCCCATCATTTGATTATTCTGTTTCAGTCTCCCCAGTCTCCAGAGTCTCTTTCTTGGACACCTGAAACAAACCCTTAATTCCTTCTGTGACCAACTTCTCCATGTTTGGATTTCCTCCATTTTGGTTGGAGAAATTGATTGAGTTCTTCTTTTCAGAGCAAGAACTAAGGTGGGGTGACTGGGGTTTAGTGGCTACTAAAATTTGGGGAGCACTAACAGTATTTGTATGCCATCAATGGAGAAACAGCTGGGTTTATCACCCAGCTAGCAAGAATAATCAGTTATAGGAACTTACCAGATGATATACTCCCCAGCTTCCATCAGGACGTGGGTGAGATGCCACGTGCAGTACTCTAAGGACCTTTGTCTCTTGCAATCGAAGGGATTTTGTTTTCAAGCCTCCAGAGCCTTTCCATTGGACTTACAGCCAATACTTCCTAAAAATGTTGTTTTCCTCAATTATCTCCTTAAGAACAGGGGCTATTTCATTTTTCCAAGTATAATTCCAGTGTTTAGCTTAGTGTATGGCTTATAGTCAACTAAGTGGCACAGTGAAGAGAGAGCTGGACCAATTCTGAGCTCAGACATTTACTGTCTGTGTGAACCTGGGCAAGTCATTCAACCTATGTTTGCCTCAGTTTCCTGAATTGTAAAATGGAAATCATAACAACATCTGTTTCAAAGCATTTTTTTTTTTGCTAAGGCAATTGGGGTTAAGTGGCTTGCCCAGGGGCACATAGCTAAGAAATGTTAAGTGTCTGAGGTCACATTTGAACTCAGGTCCTCCTGATTCCAGGGCTCTATCCACTACACCACCTAGCTGCCCCTCTCACAACAATTTTGAAAGGATCAAATTAGATATTTGTGAATAACATAGTGACTGGCACATATCTTCTTAATGAATCCTTCCTCCGTCCCTCCCTCCTTCCTTCCTTCCTTCCTTCCTTCCTTCCTTCCTTCCTTCCTTCCTTCCTT